>APFE030169442.1:9585-31106 GCA_000404065.3 Pinus taeda
AAAGTGAAGGAGGAGCTCATCTGGATCGACGAGGCTGGACTGCTGCAACAAGTGTTGGACTTGAGGTAGGATCGAAAAAAACTTGGTTTCTCATAGAATAATGTATGTTTAGAGAAGGATTGCTCTTAATTGTCTTGTTTGTCACTAGAGAGTCTTAGACTCCTAGGGAGGTTAGATTTGTCCGCAAAAATAACTCTTTCCGCATGACAGATACTTGTCCAAAAGAGTCCAGGTCGAGCATTTTTTCAAGTCCTTTCATGGCCTTTTCCAATTTCTCTTCTTCAGTAATTTCTTCCACTAAGGTGCCTTCTAACCATTCTTGTTGATTAGCATACTGTTGGATTTCAGGGATTTTGCAATGAACATATGGAGCTAGGTTGTTTTTGACTTTTCTATAACTTATAAAATGATTGGGGTCATATGGTGCCCAATAAAATCTTTGTTTCAGCTTAAGTTGCTCCCCTAAAATCTTATTAGCTTGCTCCCAGGCTTCCCTTTTATTGAAGATAAAAGGGCCCAATTGATTTCTTTTTTTCAGTTGTGCCTTTTTCTTAGCCTTGCAAAAATGGATTATGTCTGTATGGATAAACTGCCTGAAGTACTCCAGTGCAAACAACCTCGTAGGCACAAATTTGGGTAGCTTGTAGGGGCATAATTCACAACCATATATTCGGATTTCAGTGTGATTCTGGTAAAAGTACCAGTCACCTATGTTGTATCTTTTGGAGAGCTGTAAAATTTTCTACATTTCATCAGAGAGTCTAGCAGGAGGAGTTCTCACCAATAAGGAAGAGGCTGGATGTATGAACATATCAATGAATTCACAATAAGTATAAGGGGAGTTATTAACATGGTGGAAGACTGAGGTCCAGAAGATTACAGACCTTCGCTCTCCTTTGAGATCTAATTTTCTGAGGGAAATTTGAAAAGTATCTAGTTGATTGAACAACAACAAATGATATATGCATGACGTGTATTTAAACACTCTTTCTCTGTCCATGCTCATGAATTGCTCATGGATCTTATCAGCTATGAAGGTGGCATAATCATATTTGACAGTAGGGGGATGTCCTGGAGTAAACATGGATAACAAAACTAATGTGGTCTCGTCAACATGCTCACTTGTTTTAAATCCTAAGATGTAGGATATCATGTCTATAATGAATCTTCCTGCCTCAATGAACCAAGCATGCACATATAGGGGTGGGCCTCGGTGCTGGCAATCTGGTCTCATGAATAATTGAGTTAATCTGGTTATCTCTGAGCTGGGAAATTTGACACCTTGGTCAAGCAAAAGTCCCATGGAAAGAGGAGTCAGAGGTTGAGTTGGCTTGAAGTGCAAAATTTCATTTATGGATTCAGGGGTGATGTAAAAGAGGATATTTCCAGAAGGGGCCATCACTGCTCTTTGAATGGGCTCATAATTGGCATGGCATTGGTGAATGAGGTCAGGGAATACATTCACTGAAGGGAGGTAGTACATGGGCATATTGGACTCCCAAATTCCATAGACATCAACATTGCTGCAGTAGCTATTCCTAATTTCACAAATTGCTTGGAGATGAGGCTTGTCACCCATTAAGCCATTAATCTGGAAATCTCTATCAGCTAAAGGTATACATTCGAGTTCTTTGTGTGGAGCATTGAGAGGTGCAATAGTGAGGATCACTGGAGCCTCCATTGCTCAACTATCTAGGATTTTTCAATTTAGAATTTGGGTTTGTGTAGCAAAATTATATAAAACAATGGCTCTGGGGCCTTTCTCAGGGAATTGCAGTCTGAAGTCACTTCGAATTTTAACTTGTTGGGTGAATCTCACAGTGGAAAACGAAGTTTACAGGGTTTTTCAGTAAAACTGGACAAAACAGTGGTAATGGTGTGCTCGTTGAAAGGATTTTGACGATTTGATCTAATTTTGGGTGTTTTTTGGAGAATTTTGCAGAGGAAAGTTAGAAATAGGATCTTGGGAACAAGATTTAGGTGAATACCTATTTTTATCGGCTCACTGTGTTTTTAGCTGCAGGAGTCAAGTGTTTTGCGGAAAATGGACAAAATAGGTATGCTTGGGGTGTGTTCTTCAAGAACTATAGACTGAATTTGTTCTATTTTTGGTTCTACGGATGCAATTCAGAGAAAAAACCGGAAATACACAGGGTTTGGAGGTAATGGAGTAAATACCTGTTTTTTTGCAATGCACACGAGAGTAATTGGCTGGTTGGACGATGATTTGCAGAGCAGGATGCCAGATTATGGTGGTCAAGGTGACGAATTGGAGCTTTGGTGGCAAGTTCGTCATAGTTTGCATGCACAGGTTCCGCAAAACAACAAATAGAAATGGACGAAAACAATCACTTTCACGGGTTTTGACAAAAAATTTGGCTTTATGGGCTTTTGGCGCTTTTTCGTGATGACGTCAACATGATGTAAATTTTTTGTCGTGTAGTGGGGACATGGCGATGACGTGGCAGATGACATGGAGCTGAGGTGGCAATAGTGACGTGGGGATGATGTGAAGGTGACGTCACAGGATGATGTCATCGGGGTTCCGTGGGGGCGGTATATGGTATTCCTCGCACCGTTTTTAGGACAAAGGCTGTTTCGGGGGGAGGGGATGTGATGATATCGGGCGGACGATGCATGTCTTTTGTACGGCGGGAATACTGCTTTTCATCGGAAGGTAACTTTTGGACATCGGAGGGGTTCTGATATTGACGTGGGCCGTCCGATCTGTGGGATCAGATCCAACGGTTGACGCATGACGGAGTGGGAGGTGGGTTATGGCGCGGGGGCCAGGTAATAAACAACGAATTAATTTGTATCGGGGTGATTTGTATTGGCCGTCGGGTGGATTAACAGTTAATTAACCCAGTGTTAATTAACGTTTAATATTTGCGGGAGGGGTGGGTTGGTTATTTATTTAACCAAATGTCAAATAAATCCCGTGGTATGCACATGCAGGGTTATTAATGGCCCCAGATGAACCATTGACCCCATAAACATTGATATATGGCTATAGCTAGCCGGGGGTCGGGATATTTAAAGTTTTGTCGGGGTTTTTATATATAAATATAGTACGGGGGTGGGGGGAATTTTACATAGGAACTATATAATAAAGTTAATATGTTAAAATGAGGAACATATTCACACAAAGCACTAAGTCAATAAAGTGGAACTTAGGCTTAGTGGAGTGAAAGGTATCAAAGTTATGAATTTGGAAACCTAGCAAAATAGAAGAAAAACATTTTACACAAGAACTATGGCTTTGATATCCTAAGTAAAAACATAGTTTCACTTAGCCTTTTTCATGAAATGAAGTGAACTAGGAGTACTGAGCAGATCTCAGTGTCCTTGGAGGGAGGTTAGTGAGTGATTGATGGGAGGGGAATGAGGGGAAGTTAGACATGCATCATTTGGTCTATCACCACCTAGTTGCCATGGTGTTTATAATAGTGATGAGGTGAATCATCTTCAAAAGACAAAATTGTTCATAAACTTGCTTCTGCAACATCAAAACTGCCTACCCAACCTATTTCACCTAGCATTTTTTCTTCCTTTATCATTGGGTGCATTTGAACTAGCAAACCCTTGCTCTTTTCTTTTCTTTTAGTTGCCATCCTATCTAAGTCTACCCTTATTTCTTCCAAGGGCTCCGATTTAGCTGTTGAGACCCTTTGCTTCTCTACCTAACTATTTGTTTTCCAAGCTTGAACTGTTTGGATAGACTTTATTCACTATCTCTAAGACAAGAAATTCAAATATGGACTTGGCCAAGATTGGGCTGTTTGGCCATCCATTAGCTGTGGCAAGAGTCAACTGATTGCACACAATGAAATTCTTCAAAAATGGAACAGTAGTGGCATTTTGGACTAGCACACTTTCCTGGTCTTTTCTTTGGGGTTCACCTTATTTCTTTTTGACCAATTAATTCTTTTTGCCCTTTGATTTTTCCTTTAGGGCATACCCTCTTTTCATTTTTAAAATTTTTTGTTTTCATGGAATATGGAACACCTTTGCAACTAGCCAAAGGTTTGAACATATTAGGCCTTATCAATGTCAATCATGAAAAATGACACCTATTGGTATAGGAACCTAACAGTGGCTCCACTTGGGGATGGCTTTTCTTGGTGAAAAGTCAAGAACAACAGGTCAGACTACCTTATGTACAATTCTTGCTGTATTCTGAAATTTTCCCTTTTGCTGTAAGTAACAAAACTGCACCTCTGCAACATGTATACATTTATGTTAAGCTCTTTCAAACAATTGCAACAATGTTTTGGGATGATTTGTCTCACTACTTATTCTCATATTTACAGCTCCCAAGTCTTCTCTTTCAATTCTTCTGATAAACTAACAGGTAGCACAAAAAGGTAGGATAGTCCCTAGACTTATTTTTACAACTCCCTAGATATTCCCTCCTATCTTATTGCTGTAATAAACTGTAGAAAGTAAACATTTTTATGTACAAAATAGACTGCTGATATATCAACAAACTGGATCAAAATAATGCTTGAGCATCCGACCATTAACTGGTCCATCTTCTGTTCCTGTTCCATCCAAACTCTTTAATAAATAAGTGTTGTTTCCTTGTGAAGCCTGAATAGTATAAGGCCCCTTCCATAGGAAGTCAAACTTCCCATGTTTTCCTTTATCTTCCCTTCTTGAGTCCCATTTCAAAACTCTGTCTCCAATATTAAAATCCTCTACTTTAGTCCTTTTATACAATATCTTCTTTAGCTTCTCCTGTAGAACCCAAGATCTTTGATACACCTCTTCTCTTGTTTGCTGTAAGTGAATAGTCTGATTGATCCTTCTCTGAATGTCATTTGGTTTTGCCTGCAGCTCTTGTAGCAATTTTATCATGGGGATTCCCAAAGATGAAGGGAATCTAGCCTCCATGCCATAAACCAATTCATATGGATTGGTTCCAATGGATCTCTTTGTGGTCAATCTGTCTGCCCATAGTGCATTGATAAGCTTTTTATGCCAGTTTTTCTTGTTTTCCTCAAATACTTTCTTAATGATATTAATCAAGCTCTTATTGGATGACTCAGCTAAACCATTACCTTGAGGATAATAGGTTGCGGAGTGGCCTAAGGTAATGTGGTATTTATGACAAAAATTGATCATTCTCTTGGATTTAAAAGCAGCAGCAGTGTCTGTTATAATTTTTTCAGGACAACCAAATCTGGACAGTATGTTGGTCTCTAAAAATTGCATGATCACTGAATCATTGGCTTGTCTACAAGGGATGACCTCTATCCATTTGGTGAAGTAATCAGTGGTAGTAAGGATCCATTTCTGTTGGCCAGAGGATGAAGGGTGGATTTCCCCAATGAAGTCTAGACCCCATTGTTGAAATGGTCTCTCAGTGGAAATTGGCTTGAGGGGCAAGGGAAGCAACTTCTTCTTGCCTTCAAAGATTTGATATTTGTGGCAAGAAGTTACAAACTTTTTGACATCAACAAATAAAGTAGGCAAATAAAATCCAACCCTTAGGATTTTATCAGCATTTGATTTCTAATATAAATGTCCACCACAGTCCCCTGCATGAAATTCTTTCAACACTTTGTCAGTTTCATCCTTTTTTAAGCAATTCAGTAAAATGCCTTCATGATTTTTCCAAAACAAAGCATCATCTACAATACAAAACTTTGAAGCCTTCATTTTCAGAAATCTTTTGTTAGTTCTGGATAACCATGGAGGAGCTTGCAGGTTTAGCAATACATGAATAATATCAGCATACCAAGGTGATTGTAAAAAGGCTTGATTGATCTGTGGAGTCCCCATCTCCTATTTATTATCCATTTGATTGATGTCAAGGGCCTGAAAATTGGTTTCAGTCATAAGTTTTGCTAATCCTTGTCCTTTTATCAGCTTTGTTGGTTTAATTTCAATGTCATATTCTAATATGGTAGCAATCCATTTGCCTCTTTTGCCTTCAATTCCCTCTTGGGTCGGAATATCCTTAACAACAATGTTTGGCACATAAGCTATTACATGAGAATATAAGATATACACTCTGAAGTCCTTAATGGCTTTACAAGGGCATAAGCCTATTTCTCCATGATTTGATATTTAAGAGGTGCATCTCTAAGTGCTTTGCTGAAAAAAGCTATGGGATTTTCACATCCTTGGTCATCTTTTTGTAGCAAGACAGCAACAATAGTATGTTCTGAGGCAAAGGAGAAGATTATAAAGTCTCTGTCAAATTTCGGGCTTGTGAGGACTGGTGTTTTAGTTAGAGATATTTTGATTTCTTCAAAGACTTGTTTAGCTTCTATTGTCCACTTGACCTTAGAGTCTTTCTTTAGCATGTTGTTAAGCAATCTTATCAGTTCAGCCAAGTTGGGTATGAATCTTATTAAAAAAATGATTTTCCCTAGGAAAGCTTGCAGTTCTTTGATATTTCTTAGGCGAGGAACTTGCAGAATGGCTTGTATCCTGTCAGGATCAATTATTATACCATCTTTTGAGATTATGTGGCCTCACAGTTTGCCTTCTTCTAGGCCAAATAATTACTTCTTTGGATTTAGTGATATACCATATTTTCTGCAGATTAAAAACACTTGTCTGAGATGATCTAGGTGTTCCTAGTCTGATTTGGAAAATGCAGTAAGATCATCTAGGTATATGACTAAGAAATCATGAATTTCTTTATCAAACACTATGTCCATGGCTCGTTGAAATGTTGCCCCTGCATTTTTGAGTCCGAAAGGCATTTTTACATACTTGAAGGTTCCCCAAGGTGTTGTGAAGGCGGTTTTATCTTGGTCATCAGGTGAACTAAGATTTGATTAAATCCCGAGAATCCATCTAGCAGTGAAATTTTAGAGGCTCCCACTACCCTTTGTAAAATATGGTCCATTTTGGGTAAGGGATAGTGGTTTTTCAAAGAGACTTTGTTCAGATTTCTCAAATCAACACACAGTCTTATCTCTCCTGTTTTCTTCCTAGTGGGCACTAGATTTGAGATCCATTCTGAAAATCTAATGGGTGCAATCATCCCAGCTTCATACATTCTCTTGACTTCTTTCTCAATGAGAGGAAGAAGTACATGATTTACCCTTCTAAGCTTTTGCTTGAAAGGTTTTTGTTTTTCTTTTAGGGGTATTGTATGCTGGATCACAGAAGTATCATAGGACTTAAGATCTTCATAGCTCCATGCAAAAACATCCTGGAACTCTTTGAATAGTTCAATATATTTCAGCTTCTGGTCAGGAGGCAAGGTCTTAGACAATTTTATCATTTTGGGATTCTGCTCAGTGCCTATATTACAATCCTCAATTTATGCGTTTAATGGTTGCATTTTGGGCTTTCTTGGAATGTCATTAGAGTAAAAAATATCCTCCAGAGGAGTCAAGCCTGTGGGTAGAAAATTATCCTTTAATTCAATCACTTCAGACTCTGCTTCAGCAATTTCATCAAAGTTTATTTTTTTTTTCAACTCTTGTAATTCTTTGATAGTAAACTTTGTTGGATGTAGCAGTTGAGTTGCTGTTTGAGCTGAAATGAGTATTTCAGAATTGACTGTTTGATCGAGTTCATGAGCAGTGCTTTTGTCTATGTTAGTGCTGGAAAATTCTTCTTTGAGGGTGAGGAAGTTATTGATTTGAGCATCATTTTCAAATACTTGCCAATTTTTTACATTGTCTGGAACACTTGGTCTGTTTTTGATCTCAGTTGTGAAACGATGAGAAGGCCCAAATGGCAGCTTACAAGTACTGGCAAATGTTGCCAAACTGTGAGCATGTAAATTGTGGTTCCTTGAAATTTTAGTGAGCTGAGTTTCCAAAAAGGTGTTGAGTATTTTGGTGGCTGCTCCTCTATATGATTTTAACCTAAGATCATTTGTAAGAAAGTTTGCTTTCATTTGTTGAATAACTAAATCAGAGTCTCCCAAAATTGATAACCTAGATGCCCCTAGGCTTTTGATCAATTTTAGTCATAGCAGGAGGGCTTCATATTCAACCATGTTGTTTGTGCACCTAAAATTCAGTCTGTACGCATGTCCTTCAGCATGATCATTTTGCACATTATGTATCCAAATGCCTACCCCTTCTCCTAGCTTATTAACAGATCCATCAAACTCTAGATACCATAGGATTTCTTGATTACAACTAGTATTAGGAGTTTCAAAGTTTTGCTTAGTGGGTAGATTTGGATTTTCAGTTTCATGTGGATTTTCAGTTTCCTGTGGTTTCCCCTCTGTGTTTGTATTGTCATTGGTCACAAAAATTTCTTGAATCTGAACATTAGATTTTTCATTTATGACTTTTTCTTGTGCTGATTTTAGGACCTGGTTATCAGTTGGGGGGCAAATTTTAGTATTGAATAGGATGAAAGAGTCCATATCAGACTGCATGGAATAAATGGGAAAATTTTGGGGCTTCTCTTGGTTGTTGACCACATATTTCATCAAGGTTTCCCTATATAATCTCTTTGGCTGGCCAAAGACTGAGATGGTGGCATAAGACATGTCAAGCTGTAAAGAGCCCTGAAGCTTGGCACCCCAGGATCTAGATAATAACATTCCATATTTGGGTGGGATATCAGCCACTACCACATCCATTAGAATTGTCTTGGCAGAGTATTGTACCAATGATACACACAGATTTAATCAATCCTAGGCATCTAACAAGAGGGATTAGAAAAAATATCTACACTATGGGTTGCAAATAATGGAACAATTATAATATTAGAATGAAAGATTTAAATCCTTAAGTGTCTACACATTCATATGAAATTATTACAAATCTAAAACATAACAAGAGAAAATACAGAAGTGTAACACATATAGCATGTTGCATAATCAATATACCAGATGATGACTTTTATTAAATTGGTGAAACCTATGGATAAATCTCATAACTTTGCTTGGTCAGCCTCCTCCTTAGGAGGGTTCATTTCAAATCCTAAACTTGTAAGACGATGGTTGCTCCCTCCAAAATGGGTAGACGAGACAATGAGAAAAAAAAGAAAAAAGAAAATCTTGAGCTCAACCAATGGAGAGAGCTCAAATATATTGAGATCATAACGAGGATGATGATAACAGTCATGGTTAGATGACAAGAAAACCTCTCATATTTATAACAAAATGCTAGCTAGATTTGTTAAGGTCAAATATTAAAAAATATTTGTTGAGCTAATAAAGATATAACTAATTTGATATTTTAATATTTTTTGTGAGGGGAAAATTTCATAAATAATGGTTAATGGCATTTTTTTGGGGAAATAACTCAAAAATAATGATTTATTTAGTTAAATAAAGAAAACAATGTATAAATAAATGATTTATCAAAATAGTGCAACAATATAAATTAAGTGGTTGGTATATGACAATAGGCATCAATTCATGATAAACATCAAAACAATTACCCCATGATACATCTCACATTTCCATAAAAATTAACTAAATTAGAATTTATAAAAGGAATTAATATATGAGTTAAACATTATTATTAACCATGGAGAATCACCCCACTTTACCATGGAAATTCTTAACTTGTAAATGGTTTTTTTTACAATACCATGGACCAACACCATGGCTTATTAATACCACATACCCAATATGATACATATTGATATGGAATTTTCCTTAATAAACTAATTTGAGACAAATTAATTAAAAGAGAATTACTAACTTGGAGATAAATTTGAACCCTTGATCTATGGATACTACTATGAATATTCCAACATATTCCATGGAGACTAAATATCTACCACCCACCTAAATAATCACCAATAATTAAATTAAAATAAGGCATATTCAAATAAACATGCCTATTGGCATATTATTTTCATTTGACTAGGTAAAGTAGTTAAAAATAATTAATAAATAAATTATTATTAAATTATTTCTAGTTGAAAGGGTAAAAGAGTTGGAAAGGATTCATAAATAATGTTTTAATGATTTATTTCCATGGGAATATTTCGAATATGTAAAAATAATTAATAATAAATGATTCATTAAATTATTTCTGGGAATAAATAAATTGAGTGAAAATAATTATATTAGCTTCACATAAGTGAGTAAAATTATGAGAATAACATATACTTAATGATAATATGGGTTATTCTAATGTAAATGGGTAAAGTAGCAGGAGTAACATATGAAAAGTGGTTCCTTGGCTATTTCTTCAGGTGAAAGTGGGTTTTAGTGTGTAAAACTGATATTAACATGGTGTATTTTGATCCACCCAATTATTTAGGCTAAGTGGTCACGTTTTGTGTGATAACAACTAGTTTAAGGTCTTAGATGTCATTTTTTTGGGGGTCAAAATTTCTTATGTAAATGTGGGACTTCATGATGCTATTTTAGACTCGAAGAAATTTCCAAAGGTGAAAGAATCATAGTAATTGAAGTTCAAATGCAAAATTTATTCCTCCTAGAGGTCAACCTATTGTTATTGACCACCATAATTCGAGAGCATGCCACATTAGCCCCAATTAATCTTGGAAATGGCGCTAGCCACTTGGGCACTGTCAAGAAGACTCTAGAAAGTTTAAATTTGTAACCTTATTTAAGAGTTAAAGGAGACAAACTTGATTCCTACCTAGCTATCATGTTGTTTTATAACTGAACCACTGGGAAAAAAAGGGGTTGCATTCTATTCAAGTGCATTTTATTCCATAGTAGAGAAGAGTAGCTAAAAGTGGATACATAAATAGTATAATAGAGGGGGCTTGTGTTTTGTAGCAACTAAAAAGCCACATGTCTCAAATAACTCCATAGAGAGTTCCTTCTCCTTTGTACTTGCATCATTTCCATTCTAGACAAAAGATAATAAAACAACCTCATCTCCTAGCTGGGTTTCCTCATCTAATGATTTCCCAAAGCATATTTTGGTGTTCTTCGTGATTGGTTTGTGTTTGTATTTTACCGCATTTCCTACATTTTATTTATTATATGCATAACAAACACAATAAGTAACAACATATCTAGAATCTAAAGGAATTAACCCTTCATATTATAAATTTTGGTTTACTATAATAGATCTATTGTGAGAAATTTTCTAGTGGAATATCCATGCCATTTTGCAGATCACATTCAATGGACCCCATTAGAAACTTCTCAACACAATATATTGCAAACTAAGTTAACCTATGAAACTTGGTCTATATCTACTTATGCAAGCTTAAATAAGGAATGCAACCTAGTTATTGTTACACAAAAGCATGTTTTACCCACTTCATCCAAGTGTAGGTGATAGCTCCATAAGAGCCCCTTTTATAAGGAGAAGAGTTATAGGTTCATGAAAAATGTTGGATCCCATAAAATAGGTGTTGGTTGTATAGCTCCATGTACTAGTCTTTGTTGTAGAATTTAGAATAGCTATGAAATGATTTTATTTCACTCCTAAGGCTCTTATCCCCAATTATGTACGAGTAGTTGGTAATGTTGGTAACCCTCCCAAACATGTACTATATTAATATTGGGCTAGGACATAACTCCCTTTACAATATAATCCTAGATATTAACTCATTGTATGATTACCTCATCTCATATTTAACCAGGATTTGGTAACTCACTAAAGAATAGGCATCTACTACTATTACCATGACCTCAAACTTCTATTGGGGTTTAGCTAATTCACATTTCACTTAACATCATTCTACTCTTGGTTAACATATTTGTCAAGCTTCCTTAGATAACTTGGAGCTACTAAATAGCCATGCTTTCTTCAATAAGGAAGAAAGTTATTTCATTAGAAAAAAAGAAAAATACTTATTCACTTATTTCTTGCAAGAAGAGATGATGGCTATGTTACCTCCTAGGTTTCTCATTTAGGAAAAAGTTCCCTATGTTACCTAGGCATGGTATCCTTACCCGAGGTAAGAGTGCTGTCTCATACTTTTGTTTTTTCTTGTAGGTAAATGGTTTCTCCTTCATCTTTCAAACTCGGTTTATTTTCAAAATCCTTTATAATTTATATTGTATTTATGCCATCAATTCCTCCTTTACATGCATAGGTTGGGGGAATTTGTTATAGATGACTTTAGACATCCCCAAATTTATGAGTTTTATTGAGATTTTACTACTATTCTATATGGGATCATCATATAATTTTTCATTTATTTAGGTACTTTATGGGTGGAAAATTTAGAGGGATTGGTTTGTAGGGCCCATTTTAGTCGTAGGCCCTAGTTGGAAAATTGGGCTCTAGAGTGATTTTGAAGGGCAAAATAATTTTTTTCATGGTCAAAACTTTGTGAGAAATATATATCACAACTCCATGACACTACACTCCAAAAACTTTCCAGTGGTGTGAAAATGACCTCAATTAGAGCTTTTATGTGAAAGTCATGCCTCCTAGAAGTTGACCTACTAGTTAACCATCATGGTAAGAATGGATGCAATGTTAGCCTTCATTACTCACACATGTGGGGCTATCCACATGATGAATTTCAAGACTATTCTAGAGGGTCCAAAAATATTATAACATTAAGGGTTTGGGAAATCCAAACCCTAACCTTATATGTTAGGGTCCAACCCTAAACCATCTATTTATGTAATAGGGTCGAGTCATAGTTATAGTTAGTCAAAGAGTCAATAAATCCCGTATTAATAATTGTAAGTTGTTGACCCACATTTAAGAAAGGGACCACAGTTAGTTGCAAATGGGCCATGGTATTAGATAGATGGTATTGAGAGAACCATGGTAATGACCCATGGTATTGTATGTTTGAATCCTATATAAAGGACAAAGACTCCCCATTGAAATATATTGAGTCTTATTTTGTAATCGAGCTTTGCTTTGTTGGAGGTTGCCCCCTCGAAGAGGCAAGTGAACATTTCTTTCATCTCTGAATAATAAAATACTTGTTGTTTTTCTCATTTTGTTCTATGTTCTGGGTTGTATTTCTTCACATATTTGGTATTCTAGAATTTCTCGTAGGTCAAGAGAATAATAAGTGGTATCAGAGCACTTTCTAGGGCTTGTGGATACCTCCATTTTTGGCAGAATTTTTCTTAGGCTAGAGACGTGTTCCGATGTCTTTAAACCACGTGATCTGTCATTGAGCGCATAAACCTGCGGATTTGAGGAGGCATGCACATAGGAAATACAAGAGGTGGTCACGCTTGTTGGACTCCCTTGTAACCCCTATGAGCACCCCTTCAAGTAGTAGTGCATTAGACAGAACCGCGCATAGACTGCCTTCCACGTACCCTCTAGGTATATCAGAAGCCCCCTAGGCTCACCTGAAACCTCACCTTAGATAAGTCATCGGCCATCTTTCTGCTACAGTACATTGAGAACAACACTCGAGGAGATCACTCACACGTACGATAGGGTAGTCAGGTAGTACGACTAAGGGTACGATTGATCCTCCTTACTTAGTGCCCTGAAAGATTGCGCTGAGTACTATTGTTGGACTCTTATGTATATTTTGATCTGTAGAACCTGACACTCCTTTGTGACCATAGTTCCCTCGACTCTCTAAAGATCGCCCATTATCTTATTTTCCAGATCAGATCCACCAATTGGGGTTCTATTGCCATAGTATGATTTAGATCTAGTAGTTGGGGTTCTGTCACCGCCACAACAATCAAATCCACCAATTGAGGTTCTACTACCACAACCACATTCAAATCTAGCAGTTGGGGTTCTATAGCTACCGCAGTCCAACTCAAATTTAGTTGTTGGAGTTTCGTAGGCAGATTTGACCATCTGCACAGTGAGGCTTGTGGCTCCTATAGTTTGGGCCGATTTTCGCAGGACATTAGGTAGGATGAAGTTTTTCTAGAATTTGGCCACTGCAGTATTGATCAACAGGGAGTAAAACTCTGTTCAGAATAAAAAAAAAAAACTGAGACGCTTACAAGATATTTATCCCATAAGATTTAGGACAACAAGCTAATCGTAGTGGTACCATTCAATTGTCAGCTTCAATTTTCGGGTGGTCCCAAAATTTTTCAAAGTGACGACAAGTGACCAAGATCTGTGTATGGTAGAACCTAGAGCTCAAGCCATGGCCAACGAGAAGATTGAGCGTCTTGAAAAAGAGTTGGATTCTTTCAAGGACCTAGTGGACCAGATGTAGAAATTCATGGAAAATTTCAAAGTGAGCATGTTGGGGTTGCATCCGGAGCCACATGGTCTTAATGAAGACCTTGAAGGAGAGGCTAGCCATCATATTCACTTCCATGGAAATCACCAACATTCCCACCCTCGACCACCCAAGCTGGACATGTTTAGTTTCCATAACTTGTACTACTACAGTTTAGGTTATATGCATTGAATCATTCACTATATTAGTTTTCATGCAAAGTGTTTGATGAAATGCTTAAATGGTTCAATTATTAATTACATACACACTGTTTGATAAAATTCCTCAATGAGTATGTTGTTTGTGGTTGGGGATAATATTGATGTGTAATAGTATTCTTGTAGTTGATATATGCTTAATTGTATGCAAATAGTTTGCTATATTAGTTTGCATGTAAAGTGTTTGAAGAAATGCTTACATGCAAATGTAATAGTATAGTATTTGTTTGAAGAAAAATGTAAAAGTATGGTAATTGTTTGAAGAAAATGTTATTTTTTTTGGATGGGGTAGTATTGTAGTATGATAATATGCATGGATATGATCTATGCCTATTTGCTTGCAAATAATTTGAAGAGTTGCATGTAGGGAATTTGAAAGGTTGCATGAAAGGAATTTGAAAAGTTGCATGTAAGGAAATGGAAAAGTGGCATGTTTTTAGTTATTATGTTACAAGTGGAATAAGTACAATGTTTTGACTTAATCTCATACAAAATGTATGAGAAATAAAAATCAATTTATTTTCAAGTGTGGTTAAATTTAATATAGCTTTGGAGATCCCATTTCCATAATTGGACATTCGAGATTGAGCCATTATAGTAGCTTCCTCCTTCTACCTTAGTGTGGACCATGGATAGTAAGGGGGTATGCTTATAGGTTGTTTAAACACTTGATTAAATGCATGATATGTGACTGACTGTGTATGGATTATATGTCGCTTACATGTTGATTTCATGATACCTATTTACATCCTTGTATGTTAGGTTACATTTTTGAATATTTTGATTACATGTATCAGTCTTCTAGGTTGATTACAAGAATTGATTGCTTATGTTCGACTACATGCGTTTATGCGTAGGTGTAGTTGATTTGGAATTGCTTATGCATACTGTTGGTTGCATGTGGCAATGTGTACAATGGAGTAATGGTTGTTGTCATGCATGAGGTCATGGTTTATGTACTTGATATGGTCATGCATTGATAACTAGACTCTAGCTAGAATGATGCGTATATGGTTTTGTACTCATTTGTTATGTGTATATATGCATTTGTTATGCATGTATGGTCATGGCTATGATTATACATGTATAATAGGTCAAACATGCCTTGTGAAGTCACACATATGCAATTTAGGTCATCATGATGCTATTGGTTTTTATGATGCTAATGAGCTAGTTGAGATAGAGAAAGGGATGCAGATCATCATAATGAGGTTGCAACATTATACTTTAGGATAAGAGAAGATCATCATACATGTAGTGTATGTTTGGCATGCAGGTATGTAAGTTAAGGATTATTATATGCATTAAGGTAATATCCATTAAGTTTATGAACATGTATTTGATGTTATGGTTACATTCATGATAGATGTTAGATGATTAGTGTGGTTATATGCACATGTGTCAGATAGTCAAGAATGATAGTAACTTGTAGTTGTATGCATTGCTATTATTGTTTTATATTAGATAACTTGATGATTATGTTGTATGTTTTTGATGCATATGATATATATCTTATTGTTGTTACATGCTATTAACTTGATGATTAGGGTTATTTCATTGAGATACTGATGTTATAATTTGGATTGGTCATATGCGTGATGGTTATGTTCATTGCCTTAAAGATATTGATGTTATATGTATTGTGTTAATGTGGTTTGACCTATGCAGATGGTTATGTTTGCAATATTCAGGTATGAATCGACATATTTGTGAGATGGTGTCATACTAATCTAGATTGACTTTGCATATGTGTATGAGTTTAAGATGTGAACATGTTAGTTAGATATTGTTATGGATATCATGATCTTATGAGTGTTTGAGATGATATGTTGTAAATTTATATCATGCTAACTAGATTGATTGTGCAGACAAGATCACCTCCCCTGAGATACATTAAGGTATCAGTTGATTATGTCATATATTTGGTGCTTGACTGTTGATTATGTCATCTAGTTGATTTATTTAACATGGTATGAATGTTTGATGAATTGCATAATATGAGTATGTGCTCAAATGATCTTGTGTTAAGATTATTGTACTAAAATATATGTGTTGAGATAGTTGATATGTACTTGAGTATAGTAGGTGATAGTTGTAGTATTATGACTGTTGACTATGAGTTGACTATGCATTATGACATGATTGTTAGTCTTGGTAACAATTGATTTCAAATTAATAGATATGATTGTCTTGATATTTGGAACATATGGTTGACATGTGTGAGCAGTTGTAGGGTAACATGCTTGGTATTAGCATGAAAAGGTAATAGTTGATGTGTCTATATAATTAACAGTTGGGTGGTGTGACAACATATAGTAAGCCTCGATTCCAACAATGTAAAAAGGTAAAAGAAAGGAATTGGGCAAGAATTCCTTTGACTATGTTTCGAAACCCTAATTTCGAATGAATGAGTGCTTTGCACACAAGAATTCTTCTTAACCTTGATTTTGTCTAACATTATGTGGATATTTTCTATATTCATGAACATGCACTTGACATGTATATTAGCTAGTCTTTAGCTGCAGGTGGATCTGTTAAAGGTTTGGAGTCCCTTGAGAGATGGCGTGGATGTGTTTAGTTGCAAGCAGCATGCTTGACACAATAAGATGAGGTAACTGGTGTATTATTATGCTTAATTATACATTGACAATTATGTGCTTATGGCAGCATGATGCAGGGAGTTGCATGGCAAGACAGGTTACTATGAAATCTCGAAGATGGCTCAGGTTGAGCTTTCCTTGGAACCATGGGGATTGAGTCATGGTGTCAGTCTTGTGCTTTTGGTCTTTTGAGCTTGATTTGTAGATTTGTTTATGTCTGGTGCAAGGCCTTGCCACTTTGTTGTAGTGTTATATCGTTATGGGCTTTCGTGGTCTTCTTCTTGGTTTTTTCTTGTCTTCTCTTTTATTTTTTTGAGTCTTGGGAATTGGTTGGGAAAGAGGAAAGTTGATGGAGATTGGGGAGAGTTGTGTGGTCCCTAAAAGGTAATATAAGATTCAAATGAATCTCGGTGCATGAGTAAGCATAGGGGAAGATAAGGCTATGATAGTCGGTTGGACTGGCTAGGTCCATTGTGGTAAATGGATGATAGAAGTATAGTCATAAGAAAGGTAACAGGAAAAGGTAAATTAAATGGATTTGAGATATGCCTTGGCTATGTTGGGAAATGTTGTTCTTAATGTTGCGCATGTGTTGCATGAATAAAGGAATTTCTCTTAACCTACACCTTATGTTATCTGGTAAATTTGATATGATCATGATTATGATGATGTTTATATATGTATACATGAATGTATGTATTTTTTTGTCTGACAAGGTAATGATTGTTTTATGCTAACGATTATATATGTATGTATGTATGTATCTATGTCACTGTCTAATAGGAATTGTCAGGGATCATTCTTCTGAAGGAATAATGGCTTACGCAACTGAATGGCATGAAGAGGTTCTTGGTTCATGAGGAACCAAGTGGGAAGAGTAGCCATGAAAAATATACAAGGTCAGTATCATGCAGTTATGAGTTGATATTATATGATTATATTATGACTATGTTGTGGACATGTTATACCAAAGGATGCACCAGTAGAATGAAAGTAGTGTGGTCCATGGCAGATAAGATAAGCATGAATATGACACTGGAAGCAAGGTTTCTTGGTAGAGTCAGTGTGGTTCTAGATGTGTGGTACTACTGTTATGCATATGTTGTATATGTTGTACATGTTGCATCTATGATGTGTGCACTTGTGGTATTGTGTATACATAACATGTGTACATGTTATTTATGCAATGTTATGTCTAGGATGATACAAATAGGGTTGTGTGAATATTGCATATGGGGTGTTGTATAAATATTGTATTGTCTTCATGACGTATATGCAGCGTGTGTGCATATGGTGCTTTGTGCATGTTGGATATGTAGTCCACTGTGAAGATAATTCTATGTACATGTTGGGAATGCAATGCTATGTACAAGTGGTGTTGCGTGCATGTTGTACATGTGGTGCTATATACATATGGTGTGGTGCACATGATTGTACAAGTGGTGATGTGTGCATTTGGTGTTGTGTACATGTTGTACAAGTAGTGTTGTGCGAAGTGTTGTGTACATGTGATTTCGCATACATGTCGTGTGTGTGGTACTGTGTACATGTGGTATTGTGTACATGTTGTACAAGTGGTGTGGTGTACATGTGGCATTGTGTACATGTTGTGCAGGTGGCATGTACATGTGATGTTGTGCACACGTTGTGCATCGGTGTGGTGTATTGGTGGTACTGTGTACATGTTGTACATATGGTACTGGTGCATGTGTGGTATTGTGTGCATGTCATACATGTTGTGTGGAGGGCATGTGTTATTATGTATGTGCATCATGTAGTCATGGTATTGCCACGTGTGTAATTGTCGTTTTGTACTCTGTGTAGGTACATGTATTAGGTGGTATTGCACATTGGGTATAGATGGATGCACTGTGCTGTACACTGGTTGTAGGTGTATGCATTGTTCTTTAGGTGTAGGTGAATGTATTGCATGGTGTTGTGTGTCAGGTGTGGTTGTATGTGTGTGATGCACACTATGTGTATGTGCACCTGGTAGAGGAGAAGGCACTAGGTGTTTGCTAGGTGTGGCAACTGATCCAGTGTCTATACAAAAGAACAAAAGCAGAAGTAAGGATCAATGAAGGATAGGTATTGGTATTGTATTTCAATTTTATTATGCATCTGATTTATGATTCTGGTATATGATGATTACATGTGAATTATGATTCTAGTTTATGATGGTTACATGTGATGTATGATTTTGATCTATGATGGTTGTGTTTTGAGCTAACCTGATGTGATATTTTTATACATGTTGATTTGGTCAAAGATGCTAGTTTGACTTCTTGTGATAGGAAGCGAACAGGATTCCAAGTGTACCTTATTGAAAAACTACCAATGAGGTATGATTTGAAGTTATTTCAATTTATTTTGAATCTAATGGAAGTTATGTTCTTGCTATAGGAAGCATGACCATGCCCAGTTGGTTGGTTGAAATAGACTGCAAGAATTAGCAGCAACAATGAAAGAAATTAGAAATGCAGTAGTATGCTAGTAGAGCACTTCAGAAGCAAGGCCATTGTGGGACACTGGTACCCAATTGTGTCCATTGATTTCCATGAGCCTGCTATGACCGGTATGATGGTTTTAAGGCAATGATATGCCTTTGTTTTTGTATCTTTTGATGCGAGAAAGCCTTGCCAAGGGATGGATTGCCCAGGATGGGGGTGCCAGTGGAATTATTTATGACCTACTCAAAAGCAAAACATCCTAACAACATGACCAGATAAAAACCATACCACGTACTGGAGCTCTATAACACAACTCATTACATTATTTACAATGATATACACATATACACATTTGCTTAACCAACAAATAAAGGATAAATAATTCTTCAAAAATTTGGATGAGAAAGACATGCAATTCCCTATCGAGCTTGGAGATGATGGCATTTACATGACCAAAGGATTTGGTATAGTGAGCTTTAAGAGGGAGTCTGGTTCCCTTAGCCATCTCAAGAATGTGATGTATGTTCCAGGATTGAAGAAAAACCTTGTCTCAGTAGCAGTCCTTGGAGACAAAGGGTATGATGTAGTATTCAACAAAGGGAATTCCTACCTCAAGCATTCTACTTCAAGACAAGTCAAGTAGATTGGTGTCAGGATCGAGAACCTCTACAAGTTGGAGGTTGATGCATGTGCAACCTTGAGCAGTAAGGCATAGAGTTCTCATAGTACAAATGTGGTTGTTGAGCAAGAGCAGGATAGATATCTCAAGATGGAGCCTCATCCAGTATCTTAGTTTCAGTCTAAGCTAGTTGGTTGTTGGGTTACCTGCGAGATGCTGATGAGGACCATAGGCCATGACGAGTGGAGGAAACCATTCAGTTAGAGACTTCCAATATAGGGAAATTTTGAGCCAAGTGTTAAGAGGATTTGGTTAAGGGAGCTCAAAAGGGAGTTCAGTTCCCTAGAACCAAGAAGCAGACACCCATATACACATGGTACATGACTCTTTCTAGTTCAGAGGGAGTAGTTGTAGCAACAAAGAACATGGTAGAGTTGAAGAAAGATCTAGGTGGACAAGGTTCTTCCAAGAAGCACTTCCTCGCTAAGAGGGGGTGTTGAAAATGTAGCAAGGAATGACTTCTTTGACTTGTGCCTTAGTCAAAGATGCCAATTCGAATTCAATCTCATAGATGCTTGAGTCAGTTGTTAGTTAACATGTGTGATGTGGCCTATCACTGAGTTATTGTCAACTAATTTGAGTTAGATGGCATGCAATGAGTTGTGGACTAGTTGATGGTTAAAATTAGCTATCTAGTGTAGTTAATTGATCTCGTTCTAGAATAGAAATAAACATGGGTTTAGTTCAGTAGTTGACTTTATGTTAACTCAAATTACTCTTCGTTAACTATAGCAACTGCTAAATTTAGCCCTAGTAGGTCATGCAATTCGAATTGCCTACTGATATTGAATGAAGGCACAAATGTATTTATTTATGGTACACAAGTTTTTGTGTGCAAGGATCAAGGATTGAGCAAAGCAATTTCTCTTGATAGTTGCACTAGGAAATAGGGAATTATCCTATTTTTTAGGGGCATATTTGCGCTAGGAAATATGAGCTCCTGGAAGGCCCTATTTTCCTAAGTGTTGGGTAAGTCTTGTGTAGAGTTGATCAATATTGAAGGGAGCTTCAGGCTTGAAGCATATTGTTGGCATTATGATTCAAGTGTTGTCCTTGATGGCAACTCACTCTGTGTAAGATACAGGTGATGGAAACTCACTCAGAGGATAGATCATAGTGCAGCAGGTGAAGAGAGAGATATACGCAGGTTGACCTTGATGAAAGTGCATATATACGCGGGTAATCAGAGCAAAAGGCGCGTATACGTACACACGCAGGTTCACAGAAGGAAAGGCGCGTACATGTCGGAAAACTAAGTTTTGGTCTGTGGTATTTGGTCCATGGTATTTTGGTATTAGTCCATGGTATTTGGTCCGAAGTGTTCACCCCAAATATTGGGTTCAAGGTATTGGTTCCACATTGTTTTGGACCATGGTATTAACAGAAGCCTAAACCTATATAAGGAGAAGATCATTAGGCCAAGAGGGCGTGCAAGAGTGAGCAAGTGATGAACATCTGATAAAGTGTGAGATCTAGATACTGGTTATGGGTTGGTGATGCCTTGCTTGATCTGAACCAAGGAGGC
>APFE030169451.1:0-13790 GCA_000404065.3 Pinus taeda
AAACTTATATAGCATGCCACATGTCCAATTATTGAAATACGATTCTGAAATATTTACCTGAAGTACTTCGTTATGTCTCCTTCAACCTCTACAAATTTTAAAGTCTTGAGATGTCTTCTCAATTTGATCCTAATTTTATGGTAAAAAATGTCTCAAAAAATAACTTATAGTGAAAATTCTAAGCCGACTCATTTGAAATAGATTTAAGGACTAATTACAAACCCTAACTTTCACAATGTATATCTACAAAAGTATGGCAAACCAAAGTTTACATTTTAATTGGATGTTCATTGAGATATTTATACAATATGACCAAAATTTCACCAATTGAAATGTCTCAAAACAAATTTATAAGAAGAATGCCAAGATGACTAATTTGAAGTAAAAAAATCCTAGGATCATAGCTTTGATACCAACTGTTATAAACTATGCACCTTAAAAATAATAAGAACTGAATAATTATAATACACTTTGAGGCGAAAACCTCATTTTTCAATGAATACATTGCATAAGACAAGATTTAATGATCTCCTAAGACTAGTTCTCCTTAGTGTGTGTGTGTGTGTGTGTGTAAACACACACACTAAGGTGACAAAGGGTAAAAATCTAATGAAATGGTACAATTGAAATGTCTAGCTGACATAAGAATATAACAATGGAAATATAGTAGCTGAATATAGATGGCTTGATAAGGGTTTTAGGGTTAACATGGGAACCATCAAGGTTTATAAGATTGATTAACTTATCATCTAATTCCATAGTAAGGTAAGAATCTAGAAATGATTAACTTTGATTGTACTTCCATTTTGTTTACTTCTTTGCGATTCTCAAATCATATGTATTGACAAGGACATACCCTAACATCCCTACTTTGGGGTCTAATATAAATTATTAATTAATAACAATGTCATACACTTTGAATAAGGTTAATTAAGTAGCTAGTTGGTAGTAATGTAAAAGGGTCATATTTATTAAATAAGGTTCACTTAGTTGTTTGTACTTATTAATAATGGGACCAAAAGTAATTAGGGTTTCTTTAGAGATATTATTTATAAAGCAAGTAGGCTATGAAATGCCTCGTCAAAGGATTAATATTGTGCCAGAGCTCTACTCAAAGAAGTTGCCTCTTTGATTATGCACATGAATGTTTCTCTTTTTTTCAAAAATTATTTAAAAAATAGTTTTGTAGTCTCACCTTAGATGGAATTGGGGCGATGTTATCGAAAACGCAACATCACAAAGATAAAAAGAAGGCAAGAGAAAGGTTTTTTTTTTACATCCATTAATACTACCTCACACTTAATTTTTTGAACATTTGACAAAAAAATTAACATGAATTGGTTTCTCAAAATGCCACAGGAAAATGTGTATGATTAAGATAATTATTTGTACATTATATTTCAATATCAATAGGATGATGATTTTTTTCATTATATTTAGTTTAATCTCCTATTTTACTTATTTACAGTAAATCTTGTTGATCCTAAAAAAAATATTGAATACACAATCATCTTTATTATCAGTTTCTTGAATCGAAAACATTTACATTAATTATAAGCTTTCAGCCACAGTTGTGTTTATAAGTTAATCATAATTTTATGATTTTTCAAACTTTCATAAAATGTAAAAGCTTGAAATAAAAAGATACATAATAAATAATATAAAAAATTTATTTCCTATGGGGCATAGATAGATGGTAAAATTGGGGTGTTAACTATTAAGTCACTCTGTGAAATTTGAAGGTTCACAAGTTCGAAACTACTGTGGGAAAAAAATCCAGTCATTTTAAGGTTTGGTGTGCCGGACCTAAGTGACATCCGTGGGTGATTTTGACGTCTTAGATTCTCAGGTTTTTTGAGGTTTCTCAAGCCACAAGTCAAGCCTCATGTAATCTTTGATGAACTCAGACCACTTGACAATGAAAAAGAATATATATATAGTAAAATTTATTTCGCTTTATTTTGTTCTTTATATCTATCTTTTTCTTTGTAGTATATCTTTTTAATATCTTTCACAAATAGTGTATAATGAGGATGAGAGTGAGGGTGGGAGAAATATTGACTTAGTTATAATCATACTTATCATATCATAGCTTGGCCAATATTTCCTCCCACTCCTTTATATGAGGGTAAGAGTGGAAATAAAAAGAGATAATATACAAATCATACAAACATATATATGGTGGGAGGACATAATATGTAGATCAAATATCAAATATAGATAATTTTCGGTATGTATTTCTTATTTAAATAGTATTATATATATATATAATAATATATATTAATATATATTATATATATATGATAATATATAGAATATATACACATAATTGAATTCACAGTATATAATAAAAATTAAAATTTTTGATTTAATTAAAAAAATTAAATATATAAAATTAAATATTTATTTTTAATCTTTCATAAATTTCTAAAACATATATATAAATTTAATTAAAATATATATTTATTACAAATTATCACAAACCTCTTTTCAAAATCCCATTAAAAACATTAAAAAAATAATAATAACAAAACATTTACATTAACCTATTAAAAGCCCTTTTTCAACGAGTGTTACTATCCCAGTGTAAAACAATGAAAACAAAAACAAATCAGAGAGAAACTTTTAAAGGCCCAAATGTTCCCAAAAAAATATGGAGGGAATAAACCCATGACCTAGATGAGTTTGTTTTCTAAAACCCACCATTAATAACATTATTGCAATTAACCATTTTGCTCATACAAATTGTCAAACTATTTATAAGATCAATTGTTAATAAAATGAGTAATAAAATCAACAATATGCCTTACTTTTTAATTGGACATATAACATAAATTGAAACCTAGAAAAAACCATTTCTTATTACTTTTTAATTGGACATATAACATAAATTGAAACCTAGAAAAAACCATTTCTTATTATATCTGGTAATATCAATAATAAAGAATATATATATGTTTTTAATATTGTTTAGCAGATATTTATTTTTTATTAAAGACATTTTTTTAAAATTTGAAGAGAATTTTTAAAATAATAAGTTTGAACTTTAGGATATATATAGGGATTTTTATGGATACAAAATTTGTTTATACATTCATAAATACATTTAAAAAAATACACATTGCCATGAAATTTTTTATCATCCAATTCAGAACCAAAAAAAAAGTTTCCACAACTTATGGTTAAACTGGTGCGAAGACTCACCCAATCTTACACTTTCTTTTTGCATTATCATTTACATAATATTGTACTTCATCTTTATATTGACTCTCCCAAGTCAAAAAAAATAAAGGAAATGTATAACAATATTTCAAATAGTTTCAATAATTAATTCCTTTTCTTTCTGAATTAACATCTACTGAATATTGTACTACATATTTAAATTCACTTTTCGAAAACAAAAACAATAAGGAAAATGTATAACAATATTTCAAAGAGTTTTAACATCTACTAAATATTTTACTTCATCTTTAAATTCACTTTTCCAAAGAAAAAACTAAAAGGAAAATGTATAATTGTATTTCAAAGAGTTTTAACATCTACCAATTATTGTACTTCATCTTTAAATTCACTTTTCCAAAACAAAAACTTAATGAAAATGTATAACATTATTTCAAAGAGCTTTAACATCTACTGAATATTGTACTTCATCTTTAAATTCACTTTTCCAAAGAAAAAACAATAAGGAAAATGTACAACAATATTTCAAAGAGTGTTAATTATTAATCCCTGATTACTTGATGTGTGCATTTTCCAATTTCAGCGCATACACAGGTGGGAACCTATTTTTTACATAACAGAAAAGATATTCTCTAGGCCCACAAACATGTACCTCATTTTTCTTAGAACTGAAAGATTTCAATGAACTACAATTATTATTTGGCATGCAAGAAATGAATGTGACTAACCTCTTAAACTCATCCCTGTTACAATCCACGTTGGTCAGTAGAATCATTTTGGTGCATAAGTGGAATTTTCCTTTCTCTCGATCAAAATTGAATTCGATATAAATAAGGATGTCTCCACATGGGTCCACATCTACACAGGGGAAGGCCCTTTTTTACTCATTAATCTTGTCCAACCAAGGCACCAAATTTGCAGATTCCTTCTAGACTTTGGCACCTCCACTGATGATTCTTCTTATAGGGGAACCCCTTGCCACCCTTAATTCAATATCATTGTTGGGCTTCAAATTCTCCACCCACATCCCTAAAGAGTTCACTTCCCTCCTCATTTTCCAATTGACATATTCATCTTCTTGACTAATGCTTTCCTTTTATGTCACTTAGCTACACAATGGTTAGGTACATCACAAAAAGTGTATGGAAAAACATTCCACAACATGTTATTCAAATCATCATGTTGTTTGTAATCATCAAAAGCCTTTGAATAATTAGGATGCGTATACCTCTTAAGGTTTTCCTTTAGCTTATGAGCCTAGTGAGGAGAACTTGAATGGCGAGAAGAACTTGTCTTAGTCTCTTCTTCAACTTGCTCATCTCTCTTTGGAGAAGTCTTACATTCCATGTCATCCTTTTCCTTTAGAAACCAAGCTGGTACCATTTCCAGATGCAAATCCCAACAAATTCTCCACCCACTTCCCCAAAGAGTGCACTTCCCTCCTCATTTTCCAATTGACATATTCATCTTCTTGACTAATGCTTTCCTTTTATGTCACTTAGCTACACAATGGTTAGGTACATCACAAAAAGTGCACGGAAAAACATTCCACAACATGTTATTCAAATCATCATGTTGTTTGTAATCATCAAAAGCCATTGAATAATTATGATGTGTATACCTTGCTCATCTTCCAAGAGACATAGCTTGTGTTATTGCCTTGTCCACAAGCTTTTTTAGTATTGGAGGGATTCTTTGTTTCTTTGGTAGAACAAAATTCATCAGTATGTTCCTCCACAACATTCAGCAACACGAGGCACATCTTTTGCTTCTGTTCCTCAACAACTTCAGCTAGTTTGTTGAGCTCCATCTTCTCTTGTTTGCGAAATGCGATAATGTCGTCTGAATATTGGAGATATCATGCTTTGAACTCATGTCCATGCTTACTAAAGCTTCAAGTGAAATTTGAGGTAGAATTAGTGGCAGAGATTGTGGAAAACTATCTCTCCTGCCCAAACCTTCTCCTCTCTTGAGCTTGAAACTTGTAAGCTTCACATTCACTTGCAAACAGTTCAATCCTCCTTGCACAAATAAAACCAAGAGTTTGATACCAACTTGATATGAATGGGAAAGTTAGTGCTTGTTGTGCTAAATTCTAATTCAAAATAGTAAACAAAGTTCTTGAGGTTTAAGACATAAATTGCAAGTTTTACTTGAGTTTTTTATGTCTTTATATGTAATTCATGAGCTTAAAACATGAATTAAAAAAACACTAAACAAACAAATAATAGTAATACATTCATCAATTGATAAATGAGTTCACCCCTCCTGGGCTACGTCTCCTTGGTCCAGCTTCCCATGGCTTGACCCAATCTCATTATGCTCAAAATACTTCAATGATAAAGAGTACATAAAGTGTGCTGACCAAAAGAGTGGCCAGTTTCCTCTTCAAGGAAACATTCTCCTACAAAGAACTGCCACTCTAAAAACATCACAACCTATAGTTAGTCATGATACAATTAGCAAGAAAAGGGTTCTCAAATCAAGACCCCATACTCCATTTGAAAATGAGCATAACAAGAACAACCATTCACTTGAAGTACTAAAAGAGAACTTTCCTCAAAGACATAATAAGAAAAGAGGAACATGAGCCACACCATGGATCTCTCAGATGTTGCAAAAAACATATGAAGGCTAGAAAACCCCTACAAGGTACTCTCCATTCTCGAAAGCCTTCAAAAACGGATTCAACCCGGGGTTGATCTTAGGACCCATGGAATTAAACCTACAAAAAGTCTCTTTAGAAGTGCTCCAATGGCTCTAAAACCTATTCCATTGGCCTCAAAAAGACCGAAAAATGATTGTCTATCCTCTTCCTACTCCTTAAAAGACTAAAAAATCCACAATTTATGAGTTCCCCTAGCTTGGATGTTATTCGCTCTACAAATTCCCCAAAATCTAGCACCAATCCTACAATTTCGCCTGATAAAAGCCGCAAACCGAGCATTGTTTCTGTCAAACTCTAGGTGAAATTGTCGGAGCCTTTAAATGTCCAATAATGCCTTATTTCTAAAAATTATTGCGTCATGCGCCTTCTTAAGGCTAGGGGACTGACCCCCTTTATGTTGGCGGTCTTCCTCATTTTTTAGGCTAACTGCAAAACCCTGACACATGAGGTGGTTAGGGCTAACAGTTCGGTAGATGATTAGCAAATAGGTGGTTCTAGCAGACGTGATCACATGTCACCGGTCGACGTGGAGGTTTTTTAATGGTTTGGGGTCCCATGGTTCTGCGGCGGTGTTCACATACATTACCGCTCATAGTTATGTTGGTGGTTAACGCCACGGGGGTGAATAGGGCCTTGCCCGACCCCCCAACTCCTCCAACCGTGATCACATCTAATGCTATATGGACAGGCTGGCCCCTTCTTCGATTTGTGCCCAAACCAATGTTTAAATATATTCCAAATACCATATATGTTAAGAGCTAAATTATGGCGCGTTGGAAAAGCCTTGTGTTGGAGACTTTGGTGGTCATGGGTTCGACCCCACCCACCGCTTCTTGGACCTCACCCAATTTTGGTGGCCCTAGTGCTGCCAAGTGGCAGCCTCTAGCCATGCCACTTGGCACTACCTAATTCATTAGAGGAAACCCAATCAGATGTATAGTCACCTTGCCACATCAACATCCTAGTCATCCTATCATGTCAGCGGTATGTACTACTGACTGTGCAGTGCTACTCTTTTTTTTCCAAATTCGTCTGTTTGAGAAAATGGACAAAACAAATTTCTTGGAGCATACGGTGTCTGTTTCGTGTGAAATGAGTTGCACCGGATTCAAGACAAAGAAAACTACATGGTCGTTTAGGTTCCACACCAATCTGACAACTTTGAATTTTGAGCCCCAGATCACATATATGTGTTGAGACAGTTGATATGCACTTGAACGTAGTTCACTGTTGTAGCATTATGTCTAATGATTATGAGTTGACTATGGATTATGATATGATTGTTATTCCTGCTAAATATTGATGCCAAGTTGATAGATATGACTATCTTGATATTTGGAACATGTGGTTGACATGTGTGAGAAGTTGTAGGAAGCATGCTGGTATTAGGTTGAAAAGGTAATAGTTGATGTGTTTATGTCACTAACAATCATGTGATGTGATAATGCATAGTAACACTCAATTGTAGCAAGGAAAAGGTTAAAGAAAGGAACTAGGCAAGAATTCCTTTCGCTATGTTTGGAAATCCTAATTCGAAATGAATGAGTGCTTTGCCTAGAGGAGGTCTTCTTAATATTAATCCTTTGAGACATTATGTGGATACATGTTATGTTCATCAACATGTACTTGACATGTATATTAGCTAGTCTTTAGTTACAGGTGGATCTGTCAAAGGATTGGAGTCCACTGAGAGATGGAATGGTCGTGCTAAGCTACAACGAAACATGCTTGGCACAACAAGATAAGGTGTATGGTGTATTGTTATGTTTATTTGTGCATTGACAATTATATTTTTATGGTAGTGTGATGTAGGGGATTGCATGGCAAAGAGACTGCCATGAAATCTTGAAGAAGGCTAAGGTTGAGCTTTCCTTTGGAATCACTAGGAACCATTGGGAGTGAGTCATGGTGTTTGTTGTTAGTCTTGTGATTTTGATCTTTATGATTGTTGAGCTTGATTTGCAGTTTTGATGATGTTCGAAGTAAGGCCTTGCCACTTTGGTTGTGGTGTCGTATTGTTATTGGTTTACATGGTTTTCTTATTGTTTGTTTCTTGGATTGCCTTTTTTTGTTTTGAGTTTTGGGAATTGGTCGACGAAGAGGAAAGTTGATGGAGCTTGGGGAGAACTGTGTGGTACCCAATAGGTAATGTGAGATTCAGATGAAGCTCTATGCATGAGTAAGTGCAACGGAAGGTGAGAATATGAAAACCGATTAGATTGGTTCAGTCCATTGGTGTAAATGGACAGTGGCAATATAGTCATGAGAAAGGTAATAGGATGGGTGAAGTGAATGGATGTCAGAAATCATATGCCTTGGCTATGTTGGGAATGATTGTTCTCAATGTTGTGCATGATGTGCATGGATAAAGAGCGTTCTCTTAATCTTGACCTTGATATCTAGTAATTATGTTATGATTATGATCATGCTTATGTTTATATATTTATATAGGTAGGTGTGTATGTATGTCATGTTTGACAGGGTCTTCATGGATCATGATTATTAATGCTATCATTTATATGTATATATATGTGTGTATGTATGTCATTGTCTGATCATACAGTGATTGTTTTTTGCTAATGTTTATATATATGTATGTATCTATGTATCCATGTCATTGTCTGACAGGGTTTTCAAGGATCATTCTTGTGGAGGAATGATTGCTTACATAGGTGAATGACATGAAGAGGTTATTGGTCTCACGAGGAATCAAGTGGAAGAATAGTCATGAAAAATATATGAGGTCCGTATCATGTGAATATGAATTTATATGCTTGTATTATGCCTATGTTTATTTTATGACAAGTAATGTTGAAGGATACATCAGCGGAATGAAAACAACATGGTCTACAACATGCTAAGACAAGCATGGATAAGACACTGGAAAAAAGGTTTCTTGGCAGAGTCAATGTGGTTTTAGATGTGTGGTACTACTATTGTGCATATTTTGTATATGTTTTACATGCTATGTTTGTGATGTTGTATGCATGTGGTACATTGATACTATGTATATACGGTGTGGTGTACATGTTGTACAAGTGGCACTGTGTGAAGGTGGTGTTGTGTACATGTTGTGCATGTGGCATTATGTACATGTGGTGTCATGTACATGTCGTGCATGTGGTACTATGTACATGTGGTATTGTGTACACGTTGTACAGGTGGTGCAGTGTACATGTGGCGTTGTGAAGGTGGTGTCGTGTACATGTGATGATGTGCACACGTTATATAGGTGGTGCTTTGTACATGTGATATTGGTGTACATGTGGGATTGGGTGCATGTTGTACATGCTATGTTGCGAGCATGTAGTACTATGCATGTGCATTGTGTAGTCATTATATCGTGACACATGCATTCATTGTGTTTCACTCTATCCATGTATTTCTGTTGTATTGTACACCGGGTGTAGGTGTATGTGTTGTATGTCAGGTGTAGGTGCATGTATTGCATGGTGTTGTATGTAGTGTGTAATTGTATGTGTGTGGTGGACACTATGTGTACATGCACATGGTTTAGGAGAAGGCACTGGGTGTTTGTCTCCTGTGGCAACCGATCCAGAGTGTGTATGGAATAAATAAAAAGGTAGAAGTAAGGATCAATGAAGGACAAGTGTTAATATTTTATGTAAGGATCAATGAAGGACAAGTATTGATATTGTATTTCAGTTTTAATATGCATGTGATTTATGATTTTGGTTTATGATGGTTACATGTGATTTATGATTTTGATCTATGATGGTTATGTTTTGAGCTAACATGATGTGATATTTCTATAAATGTTGATTTGGTCAAATATGTTATTTTGACTTGTTGTGACAGGAAGAGAACAAGATTGCAAGGATACCTTATTGACGAGCTACCAATGAGGTATGATTTGAAGTTATTTCAATTTATTTTCAATCTAATGAAAGTTATGTGCTTGGTACAGGAAGGAAGGGAATGCTTGGATTGGGTGGTTGAAATAGACTGCAACAATTGCAGCAATAGAAAAAAGAATCGGAAAATGTAACAATATGTTGATAGAGTACTTCAGGAGTAGGGCCATTATGGGACACTGGTACCTAATAGTGTTGATTGATTTCCATGACCATGCTTTGATTGGTATGATGGTTTTAAGGAAGGGATATGCCTTCATTTTTGTATCTTTCGATGCTAGGAAAATGTGGCAAGGGATGGACTGCCCGATATGGGAGTGCCCACGGAACTTGGAAAGTGAGTTACTGCACGAAAGGGGTTCACCAAATTTCCCTAGGGATTGTGTAGTAGATAAGGGAAGACCAGGGATGGATTCATTTAGGTCATTAGCATTTCCAAATGGAATTAGATGCACATTGGGAGTGCACCCTGTAAGAATGAGCCAATAATTGTTCTCTGATAGGAAAAGTGGTGCTAGATTATAGTGTTGGACATTGGATGCAAATTTGACTTTGCAGTGGATTTTGGACTTTCTGGGAAAGAGGTGAATCATGGTAATACTTTGAGGGTGGAGGTGTGTACCTTTGGATTCCCTTGTTGTAGACGCAGACATCATATCCTTTTTATTTACTGGTTGAGAAAATATGCATGTGTGTGTATTATTGTAAATATTATATCGAGCTAGATTTATAAAGCTCCATAGATAGTATGGTTATTTTTTGGTTGAAGCAAATGTGTATGAGTATATGTGGCTAATATTGTGAATACCATAATGAGCTATGTTATAAAGCTCTAGTAAATAGTATGATTGTCATGTTTTAGCAATGGCCATTGTAAATACTATAATGAGATGTGTTATGAAGCTCCATGGGTAGTATGTTTTGTTGTAGCAGTCTTGTTGGTTATAGGTGTCATTGAACACCGAGAACAATGTTCCCCCAAGGGGGAGGGTTATGTAACAACCCTGGTGAAAATTCCATCTAAAAATATATAAGACCACGGATGATAGGACATGTATTCCAAGACGAATGTTGGGCAGGACATCCTAGGGGGTGTTCGTTTGGCATTTTATGGCTAAGGAAATTGGCAAAGGAAATGGCTAAGGCTTTGGAAAGGAAAAATGGCATTTTTGGCACAGTTATTTATGAAAATAATGGAAATTAAGAGAAAATAAAGGTGAAAGGTCACAGGTTGCATGTGAGGAGGAAAATGGAGGAAAATAATGGAAATTGAGGAAAATAGAGGCCTTATTGACAAAAAAGGGTTCTGAGGATTAGTGGGCAAGGCTTCATAAGTTAAGTTTTAGATCTCTCTCATTATTCTCTCTCTCACTCTTGGACACTTAGAGTTTCTTGGAGCACTTTGTAATTGTAGCAATAAAGACAAAGAAGGCAAGAGGAAGCAAAGATCAAGTAGGGAAAGGTAGGATCAAGTAGTTATATCAGGCTTCATTGCTGATACCTTCTTGCATGTGTATTTTCCTTTGCTAGATTTGACATGCATGGGACTACATGTGTTTCATTTCGACCATGGCATGGGTTTTACGAGGTGTGACAATATTTTCATCCTAGCCTTGCCATTTCCTGATAGTTTTGATTAGATAGTTTATCTCATTCGGTTTATGTGGGATGGCCAGATTGGATTCGAAGTTGAGTGGATGGACTCTGAGTTGGAATAACATGGTCTGAGTGGTCCCTGAATCAGATTTAGGATCACGAAGCCACTGGGTTAGTAACCTTTGAACTAGACTCTAGGTTGCAGTAAGGCTAAATTGTGTGCCTCAGCGGGCCTCAGAATCCTTGCTATTAAATGGTGGGATATATGGTAAAGCTAAGAGGTCGACTTTCTCTCTGTTAGGTCTAGTGGTCCCGGGATGGGATGCACGGTAAATCTCAGAGAGTATGTTTCGGTGTAGGGCCTAGTCATCCCTGGATCAGATTGTGGATGCACAGTAAAGCGTGAGAAACTAGGAGGCACTCAAATTCCTCACAGTATAGGCAGAGAACTCCAGTGGTATCCATGTTGATTGGTGTTTTTGGTATGTTCTATGAGTACCACATTCATGCTTGGAATATGGAACAGGGGTGATTGGTTGAAGAGAGACTTGGCTCAACCAATCTATGGTCGATTGGAACATAGTAGTCCCATCTCTAGTTGGTTTATTGCATTCATTAATGAGAAATACATTCCCTTGATTTTCATGTGTAAATGTATTGATGTATATGTGGATTTTGATGGCTAATATGCTTATGGTATTTTTGTCCCTATTATGCTGGTTATATGTAAATTTTATGACAACAACTATGTATGGATCTCAGCATGTTTTTACTTGTACATGAATGGATAACCCGTATATGACCTAATAGATGATAATGCAACAAATGACATGAGGGAACAATGGTTCATAGTGATTCTTAGATAAGTATGAGGTCCCTCCACTTAATTCTATTGTTTACACCTATAGGTTACATGTTGATGATATGTTTGATGAAATTTGTGTCATGGCTAACAGGGGTCTCGTTGAGGTCTAGTTCAACTTATTTCTTTTACATCATTGTTTACTTGTATTTTTACTGACTCTAAGCTATCATTTCATTTTGGGTAGTGGCCTAGGCTCTAGGCCTAAAAAAGTGGCTTAAATATCGGGGTTGATGGCATAGATTTAGTAACTTTGGTCTCTGGTCACTGGTAGGAAAGCGTGTGAGAGCGACTTTGAGTCTCTCGTCACTCCCTTGCCCATAACATGAGAGTGAATGTGGCTTAAGAGATCCAGAACAACAGTGGGACTGTGGGACAGGTTGTCTGAGTGCCTGACATGTCTCGTGAGGATCTTGAAGCTAATGTTGGATGATTATGTGTGATGTTTCCATCGATTCCACTTCCTTAAGGTCACATAAAAAGGTTGAATCTGATTATAGTAGCCTCTAGTCTCATGTTTACCCCGGTTGGCATGGTTACTTGGGTGGATGTGGGAGGAGGGTGTTACATTTTTCTTGATATATATCTAATATTTGAGCTCTTATGAATATGAAATTTTGGCCTATAATACTTTGATGTGTATTTTCTATAATTCCACAAACCTGACTAGAATTTAATGTGTTAAGTGGAAGTTATGATACATTTCCCCAACTTTTTGATTTTTTTCCTCTTCATAAGAGAAACCTTGTTAGATCTAAGACTTTTGTGATCCATAGTTTAGAAAATAGTGTTTCAGATTAATCACATCATAAGGATTAGGTTGACGTTTCGAACCAACTAATGTGGTTCATCCTCAACACAAGGTGTGAAATCATATGGTCTGAGAGAATAAATAGCACGGATGTATCATTGTCCACTATTAACCGTTGGTGAAGAAAACTTAGAGATTAGTCGTTGTGTAATAATTATTTATTAATTATCGAAAATGTCAAAGTATATTAATATAAATAATAATATAATATAAGGAAAATAATATTATTATCTAGGGTTGACCTAGTCATATTGAAAAAGGAGGAAAACTAGCTGTTACTATGATAAAGTACATAATAATGCTAATAATGTTAGTAAATATTAGTAAGGGTTGACCAAAAGGGAGGAAACTAGCTGTTATTATGAATATATAATAATATTAGTTGGTAGTAGTATTAGTAAATATTGGTAAGGGTTGACCAAATCGGAGGATACTAGCCGCTATTATGAATAAGAAATATATATAATAATATTAGCTGGTAATATTTTTTTTTAAACAAAGTCGGGTATTTTGTATTATAAAAACCAAAAGATAACGACTATTACATAACTGTCCGCAGATTTGGCAGGGAGGAAAGAGATTGGGTACGCAGACCCGATTTCCTCAAGACTGCATTGGTAACAAAAAGTAAATAAGTGCTGGCTGTATTGCCTTACAAAAATGCCACAGAGAAGGCTGAATTTACAGGTCATATGGGGTATTTTGTGTGAGAGAGAAATCCTGAATAGGCTCATTTCGAGCACCACTGGCCTTAGTAGAAGCTTCTGCATGTGAGCCTTGAGTGATAGCTTTGAGCTG
>APFE030169451.1:24514-50144 GCA_000404065.3 Pinus taeda
GAGGAGGTACCCAAGGTAATAATGTAATAATGGGATGGGCCATAGTAATAAATAAGGTGGTTAACCCATGTCATGTAAGGGACCACAAGTAGTTAATAATAATGTAAGGGGCCCATGGTATTAGTTGATGGTATGAGGAAACCATAGTAATGATGCATGGTATTGTATGTATGATGCCTATATAGAGGCTAGAGACTCCACATGGAGAGATATGAAGAGAAGTATTCTTCTATGAACAGGCATATGGCTTGTGGAGTATTCTCCTTCCTTAAGGAGTGAATGTATGGTGTTGCCCTACCATAAGGGTTTGATAATAAAGAATCATTTCATATTATTCTTGGATTTATTTGCAGATCTATAATATTCTTGGGTTAGATCTACAACAGTAAAATTGTTGAAAATTCAATAAAGATTTGTTCCAATCACAAATTTAATATGTGAATGCTCTATAATCTGAAAGTAATAAAGTTTTTCAATATGTTAAATTTATATATACAATCAAAAAAACAATTTAAACAACAAAATACAAATTTCTACCAAAAAAAATTCACCTCAACAAAAAATCAATAGTTAAACAATGCCTTTACTTTTTCTGGAATATATTTTTAGTCAATTTTACTCTAAATATGGTAAATATTTTTTTTGGAATGATTAGTTTCATAGTTAAACAATGCCTTTACTTTTTCTAGGATATATTTTTAGTCAATTTTATCAATTATTAGTTTCAATTTTATAATTTATAAAACTAGATAGTTTTTTTTTTAAATAGTTAGCTTTAATTATGTAAGTTGTAAAAAGCAAGTAATCAAATATTCTAAAAATTTGTTCTCAGTCATTATTGTTGGAAATAATACTAGAAGGGGGGGGGGGGGGGGTGGGGGGGTGGTGTGAATCAGTATTAGTCAAATCAATAACTTTTTCTTTTCATACTATGATTTGTGTACACTACTGCAATGAAGGTAACTCGCGTGTACAGGCAACTGTATTTAAGGCAACCAACGTATATCCAACAAACTTATGATTCAATTAAATCATCATATGTTGATATTTAATTAGTGCATCAATACTTCATTAACCATATAAACGGTAACAAAAAAAACCATCACACATAAGAAACACACATGAACACCAAGATTTAAGATGGAAACCCAATGCGGGACAAAAACCACCTACTACTGTCTCCTTTTAATATAAGAAAAACCTATTTACAATCTTGTACTGGTGTAGACTCATCCCAGTACATAGGAACCCACCTGTAGAAGGCTACAACCTTATGTCATTCTCTGGCTTCTACTGGAAGGGAGATACAACCCCCTAGCTCTTGTACTAGCTGATCCATTTACTAGTACGTAGGCGTCGGCCTACAAAAGGATCCAACCTTCACTCGTTTTCCAACTTCTACTAGAAAGGAGCGCCAATCCCCTAGCTCTTGTACCAGCCAATCCATTTACTAGTACGTAGGCGGTGGCCTACAAAAGGCTCCAACCTTCACTAGTTCTCTAGCTGCTACTAGAAGGGAGCTCCAATCCCTTGATCAAATCACCATCCACTACTGGTAGGAAGCTTCGACTTCCTCACTGAAGGCTCCAACCTTGAACATCCTCAAGGGACCATGTTTCATAAATTTTCAGACTCAATACTCCTAGAACACAACATCACAAATTTGAAGGCCAGGTTTCGTCAAATTTTCATACTGGACCCATAAGTGACTTTGAAGCTGAGAATCAATCACCACTGCAATACGACCATCAAATACATCTACATCAACCAATCACTAAAACTCAATCATCAATATCTGAATCAACCACTACTAAATCAATCACTAAAAAAAATCACAATCAATCAATCCGAACATTCAGAACACTGTCACCAGAACACAGAGCAGATCCCAGAACTCTGCAACAACAACCAGAACCAATTGCAACTTCAAACATCATATTTCATAATGTATACACTACTTCGATGTGTTGAACCAGCATGTATACGCACTTTTATCAAAGAAAACAAGTGTACATATCTGCAAATACTAACTTAAAAACTTCATATCTATTCTAAACTTCAGTGATACCTAGATCATAACATTTACAGAATAAAACATGCGTCAATTTTCAAATCTAGACTATCCATGATCAAACCACATAATGATAATTCATTTTAGGTCTTATGATCCTGATCCATCATCCATCATCAACCACATAGGTGCATCCTTAGTTAGATCAAGCAAAGCATCAAAAACCCATAACCTGCATATTTGATCTAATACTTCATAAGATATTCAATACTTGCACATGCTAGCCTAACAATCTTCTCCTCCTTATATAGTTTTAGGCCTTTCTCAATACCTCGGACCAAAACCACTTAGGACCAATACCTTGGACCAAATACCTCAGACCAATACCTTGAACCAAATACCTCAGATCAATACCTCACACCAAATACCCTTGACCAAATACCTCAGTCCAATACCTTGGACCAAAACCTTTATTTTCAATCCCATACGCGCCTTTCCTTTTGTGAAACTGCGTATATACATACACGCTCCTTTTGTTTTTGTTAACCTGCACGCATATGCTGCTTGGACAAAGTGAACCAACGTATACTTCTTAAACCACTCTCTTTCTTCAATCTCTAGAGTCTGATCTATAATCCTTTGTTGTTAACCTGTTGCACTGTGAACTGTCATCTGTGTGAGTTACCATCAAGGACAAAACCTGTATCATAATGCCAACAATCTCCCCCTTTGGGTTTGATGGCAACAAAACAACAACACCAAGACACTCTCCCCCTTTGATATCAAGGGCCAAGGGCAGCCCAAGATATTCTGCCCCTTTGATATACACTACATTATCCATGCTCCCCCTTTGTACATGTTGAGATGCACTAAACCGTCCATGCTACCCCTGAGCACATGCAGAGTTTGCAAAAATATTTTTCAAAAGAATAACATGACTCTATAACTCAACTAAATGAGTATGACCTTCCTATCACCAATGCCTCATAAATACATCAATATCCCAACCAAGTGGGGATACACCAAATGTTTATACATGACTGAAATTACAATCATCCTTCCTATGCATAGTGGGGTTACAAATTAGGTCTTTTCATGACCTTTACATCAAATGGTATACATGACATTTATAACAAGGACCAACAATCTAAACAAGACCATGATAGTCATCAGAAACTATCATACACCATATATGATCTGCACCATCAACATCTGTCAGTAGCATCAAGATCAACAACCTGTATATTTCCATCATCAAAAGAGTCACTTGGATCAAAACAACTGTGGATCAAGCAATATAAACATCTTTATGTACCAAGATCTTCTAACTTAATGCCAACAATGCATTATTGGAAGCATATGCTCCCCCTGAATCTATGCCAAATTTTCATTGTCGGATCTGATCATTGCAAATATCAGTAAGAATCATCAAGGCATCATCATCAATAAGATATACATCAACTTTTTAATAGCTTATGAGGACCAACACATTTCCACATATCATCAGCAGATTGTAACCATCATCAAATAGAGCAGATAGTTGACTGAACCATATCAGACCCCTTCTCATGAGTCTATCCCACTTCTTTTTCCTCAAACCAACATATACGTGACTGTGTAGCTTTGAACTCGCGTATATACACCACTTGTCTTCATGGAAATTGCGTATAAGATTTAGAACACTGAAGTTTCACACTTTCAACTTCCCTTGAGTCTGTTATGTCTATACACTGTGCTATGCCACATCTTTCTAACTGTACTTCCTTCTTCTTCCATATCTTCGAGTGTGATGATGTTTTCTCTTTTTGTATGGTGCCGGAAAATTTCTCCTGCATTCCTTTGCTATATGTCCAAAATTGTTACATGCATAACATCTTACATGTTTCATATTCCTTCTATAGCAGTCAATGACTTTGTGGCCAAACATATTGCAAGAAAAACAATATCCCTTAAAGTACCTGGAAGTTGATGATATTTCTGTGTGACAGTCTTGAACCATTCTACTTCTGCATCTCACTGCAACATGTCCAAAATTATGAAATATAAAACATTCAACATTATTCATCGGAGGAAATAACCGACTATCATTTCCATAGTTAGGACTGAAAGATTTTCTTTGAAGACTTTCTTTCCTTAGTTGTTGATGGGGTTGACCTCTCATCTTCTTATTGAACATATCAAATTTTGCATTAGAGTTCCTTACCTCATCTTGTGAGCTAGATTCACATTCAACAAATTCATGAAAACCAAGACCAGTTTTGATGGTAGGAGACCTTTGAATACTAAGAATATTATCCAAAATATTAGTATTGTCTCCAAATCATAACAATTTATCCTTTTTTTCTAATTTACCTTTTAAGATATTCACTTCAACCTAATATTGCTCTTCCTTTTCCAAATATTGCTTCTTCAAGATTTCTTCAACCTTTCTTCCTTCTTCCACTTGTTGCCTTAATCTGAGAATCTCATTTTCTTGTTCTTCATCTGCTTGAGGTAGTTCTTCATTCTACTTATTTTCAAGATCTTCTTTTAGAGAGAGGATCTTAGTTTCAAGACTTTCATAGTAACTAGATCTATCTTTAAGTCTCTTGATTGTTGTTCTCTTTTCATTTACTTCATTTCTTAATGATGTCACTTCATCCTGCAACTTTTAACATTGATCTTCATTTTCCTTGTACTGCTTCCTTACACTGTTTCCTTCCTCTAGATGAGCTTTTAATCTCGTGACTTCTTCCTTGAAGGAACACTCCATTTTGTTAAATAGATCTTGTTGATCTCTGATTTTATCTGCAAGTCTTTTAACTTATAACTCTATGTTTCTTTCACGATCACTTCCACTATCTTCAATATTGCATTAACAAATAAAAGTATCACTAGAGACCAAAAATTTGTACCTAATACTTCATTTGCTTGTTCATCTTCAATCTGAGGTGATTCTAAATCTGAATACTTGCTTCCACCTAGCAGCCAATTGTCTCTCCTGCTGTCACTGTTCCTTTGAGATGTCTTCTTTTTTTGAGGCACTTTCTTCTTTAGCTTCTTTCCCATTGTTTCTACAGATCTCCTTGAAGCGATCAAGCTTCTGCCAAAGTACAAGCTTTGATACCAATTGCTGAAAATAATACTGAGAGCGGGGGGGGTGAATCAATATTAGTCAAATAAATAACTTTTTCTTTCCATACTCTGATTTATATACGCTACATCAATGAAGGTAACTCACGTGTACACACAACTGTATTTAAGGCAACCAACGTTTATCCAAAAAAATTAAGATTCAGTTAATTCATCATATGCTAATCTTTAATCAGTGCATCAATACTTCATTAACCATATAAACAATAACAGAGAAAACCATCACACATAAGAAACACACATGAACACCAAGATTTAAGGTGGAAACCTAACGCGGGACAAAAACCACCTGCTGCTATCTTCTTTTAATATATGAAAAGCCTATTTAAAATCTTGTACTAGTGCAGACTCATACGCAGTTACCCACCTGTAGAAGGCTACAACCTTCTCTCATTCTCCAGCTTCTATTGGAAGGGAGCTGCAACCCCTTAGCTCTTGTACTAGCCGATCCATTTACTAGTACATTGGCACCGGCCTATAGAAGGCTCCGACCTTCACTCATTTTCTAGCTGCTACTGGAAGGGTGCTCCAACCCCCTAGCTCTTGTACTAGCTGATCCATTTACTAGTATGTAGGCGCCGACCTACAAAAGGCTCCAACCTTCACTCATTCTCCAGCTGCTATTGGAAGGGAGATCCAACCTGCTGATCAAATCATCAGCCTCTACTGGTAGAAAGCTTCAACTTCCTCACTGAAGGCTCCAACCCTCAACATCCTCTAGGGACCACGTTTCATAAATTTTCAGACTTGATACTCCTGGAACATAACACCATAATATGAAGGTCACGTTTCATCAGAATTTAATACTAGACCCATTAGTAACTTTGAAGCTTAGAATCAATCACCACTGCAATATAACCATCGAATACATCTGCATCAACCAATCACTAAAACTAAATCATCAATCTCTGAATCAACCACAACTGAATCGATCCCTGAAAACCCATCATCACTGAAGCAAATCACAGTCAATCAATCTTAACATTCAGAATAATTTCACTAGAATACAATCACCAGTACACAGAGTAGAACCCAGAACTCTACAACAACAACCGGAACCAATTAGAAATTCAAACATCATATTTCATAATGTATATGCTACTTCGATGTGTTGAACCAATGTGTATACGTGCTTTTATCAAAGCGAACCAACGCACAAATCTACAAAAAATAACTTGAAAACTTCATAACTATTCCAGACTTCAGTCATACCCATCATAACATTTACAGAATAAAACATGTGTCAGTATTCATATCTATACTATCCATGATCAAACGACATAATGATAATTCATTTTATGTCTTATGATCCCGATCCATCATCCATCATCAACCACATAGGTGCATCCTTAGTTCAGATCAAGCAAAGCATCAGAAACCCATAACCTACATATTTGATCTAGCACTTCATAAGATATTCAATACTTGCACACGCTAGCCTAATGATCTTCTCCTCCTTATATAGTTTTAGGCCTTTCTCAATACCTCAGACCAAAACTACTTAGGAAAAATACCTTGGACCAAATACCCCAGACCAATACCTCAGACCAAATACCTCAGACCAATACCTCGGACCAAATACCTTGGACCAAATACCTCAGACCAATACCTTGGACCAAAACCTTGATTTTCCATCGCATACACGCTTTTCCTTATGTGAAAGCACGTGTATACATATACACTCCTTTTGTTCTGTTAACCCACGTGTATACGCTGCTTGGACAAAGTGAACCCGCTTATACTTCTTAAACCACTCTCTTTCTTCAATCTCTGGAGTCTGATCTGTAATCTTTTGTTATTAACCTATTGCACTGTGAACTGTCAGTTGTGTGAGTTGCCATCAAGGACAACACTTGTATCATAATTCCAACAATTACATTTATTTATATATAAACCCTCTAACAAGTAGTGCACTCCATTTTATTATCGACAATATCTATATATTCTAGAGATTGGTTTTTGTTAGTTCACGTTTTGCTACTTAAAATTCCGCCAAAAATATGAAGTTATATAAGCATTTAAAACCAATATGTATAATATATCTGCCTTGCCATTCTCTAATGGAGTTGTTTAAGGAGGCAGAGGAATTGCCAGGACTGCTAAAAGTGGCCGGCAAAATGTAGTAGCAGTGTTTGAATAATGTTTTTGTTGGTGAAAATGGATTCAGCATCATCAAAAATATTTGCAACACCCAAAATATTGAGGTTTAACAGTTACAACTTAGATATAGAAAAATTCCTAACTGATTTTATCAAATTGTAACTAGAATTTCCATAATTTTCAGAACAAAAAAGCAGTGATGTTAGATTACGGCTCCTCGAATAACTATATTTTCTTCGTACAGGTACCACATCAGATTGTACCCAGCACGCCTGAAATTTGACGTACCACACTAGGTAGTATCACTTTAAGAATTTTGACAGTTGGCATTAACTGACATTGCTTCAAAGTAGCAACCATAATTTTGATGCCTTTTTATTCACATAAACTGTTAAAAAAGTTTTAGGTCATATATATTAATAATGAATAAATGAAGCCAATTGTTTAGATAAAGAATTGGATAGAAGTATTTAATAATAAATTTTAATATGAAACATCAGAAGGCAGTGAACTAGAGAATTGGCTACAGTCTTGGTGTTTTTTTTTTATCATCTTTTTTCTTTAATTGCAATGTTTTTTTGTTGGTGTAATTTTTAATTTTGTTTTAAATAGTAATATTTTTGTTGTATTAGGTTAATGAAGTTATATGTTTGTAAAATTTATGATTTAATAAATTATTGATAATAAATTTATAAGTTATGAGATGTAGATTATTTGATTTGTATAAGATTTAGTTTTTATTAGGCTTAGTAAAAAAATAAAAAATTAATTGAGAATGGAAGTCAGTTTTAGAATGATTAAGTGTCTCAAAATCAATATTCTAATTTACTGTCAATTTACTGATAACATTAGATATAATCTATATTATATATAATATAGATATATATATAATTCTAACCTACACTCAACAAGTTATGTAAAAATAAAAATCCAGTATTGAATCCTAGTGAAAGTGTTAAATATAAAATGTTGCCTCACTTTAGTTGTAAAAAAAATGACAGAGAATGAAGAAAAAATAATGTTCACACACGCACACACACACACATATAGAAACTAATTAGATGACAAAGTAAAAAAAGAATAATGATAGTCAAGAAAAAGAATAATGATAAATGATAATCAAGCAAAGGTGGGTAAGCCTAGGTTGTTGAAGAGAAAGGTAGCTAATCCATTGACTTCAAAAAAAAAAAAAAGTAAAATGATTTTTTTTAAATTTTTTTACATTTATTTTTATTATGGGTTATAAATTAAAGTAAGGTTATTTTGTTTTCACATATATAGAAAGATGTAATCTATTCTTTTTTAATATAAAATTAATATGTGGTATTTAAAAAATATTAATTAAAAAAAATCATTAAGATTATCAATAAAATATTTAAATAAATAAAGTTAAATAATGTTGATGTGTCTTTAAAAATATATTAATAACAAAAAACACATTTTAATGTAGATAATAATATTTCAATGTCCATGTTGTATATATATTAATTGAAAAAAATATTGTGAAAACATTTTAAGTAGTCTTACTATTCTATGTTTTGACCAAATATATATTTTTAGTCATTTGAGATCTAGCAAACATTTGTTGGAATTGTAACTTTGAGTTGTGTGATTTACACAATCCAAATGCTCAATGAAATTATCAAGGCCTTGAATCCATTTATACATTAAAAAATGCAATTTAAACAGTGAAGTCTCTCAAGAGCATAGATGGATCAAATTCCCACATGTACAAAGTAACAAACTCAAAAAAATGTTTGCACTTGAAGAAGTTTGATTCCTTTCACTATTTGCTAGATCTATGATTAAGATGGACCTATACTTGTATTATAGACACACATACACATGAAAAATGACCAAAAATTGAAATAGTGAGAGTGAATCAATTTCGTTACTAATATATATAACACACACTATTTTTTTTAACCATATGTAATATATACAAAGTTTTAAGCAAGTCTTTCGATAGAAATCATATACGAGAAAGGCCCACGCGTTTCGAACCAACAAGTGTGGTTCATCATCTAATCCTCATGATGAACCACACTTGTTGGTTCGAAACGCAGCCAAAAATTTCTCTTATGTGATTTCTACTGAAATACCTTTGCTTAATTCATTATGGATCATAGAAGCTTGAATACAGAATATATACAAAGTTGTCATTGTATTATTTCATTTAACATGAGCACTTAAATATTTAATTGACAAACCACATTGTTTAGATTAAAATATTTTTTTTTATTAATATATTTTTTAATGCATATTATTTTTAAGAATTGAGTGAATTGTACATATGTTTCTTATTGGGAAATATTTAATAACTCTTTCTTTTTCATTAACATGGACATTCAAATAATTTATTTCACATGGATATAGAAATATTTTATTTGTAGCTGAGAGTGAAATATTTTTACCATGTCTATTTCAAACTTAGTTGTCATATCAACAATAGAGCAAGAAAGTGATTATTGATGTTTTATAATACTTTTAATTAAAACTAATGAAATATGTGAGATGATTCCTATTGTTTTTTATTTAGAGAGTATTTTATTTTTATTTTAATAGGGATGTGTGTCAACTCCACATTGAACATAAATAGAATCACACATCCCGTAATTTAGAATGGAAGTCTTTAAAACACGTAAATTTCAAAATATGAAGTCCATCTCAAGCATATACATAATAATGATAATCTCAGAATGTGACATTGTTGCTCACAATTAAAACTAGCCTAGATCAATCTAACTCAAGATCTATCATGGGTGAAGCAAGATCAAATCTCAACCATAAACATAATAATGATAATCTCAAAATGTGACATTGTTGCCCACAATAAAAACCATCCTAGATCCATCTAACTCCAGATCTATCATGGGTGAAGGAGGATCAAATACCTCGAAGTGAAGGGGTGTAGAACTTGAGTAAATATTTGCAGCTCGAGGGATTTGATCCCTCAATGCATGATAAATCGAGAGTTAGATGGATATAGGTTGGTTCCACTTGCATGCAACAATGTCACATTTTCATATAATAATTATTATGTATATGTGTGAGATGAAATTCATAAGTTGGAATTTACATGTTTATTATTATGTATATGTTTGAGAATTTAAAGCAATTATGTGTCAATACAATATTTTCTCGACTTGGATTGAGATTGGTGAGTTCATAAATTTAAACTTGACCATTATACACAAATATTGTAGGCATATTTATGTATTAGATCGTTGTGTTGGTGGCCCAAAATGACCTTATCAACATTTGGGAAGGTCATCCTATGAGAGTCTTAAATTATTCTCTTGTTTGCTTAAATGATGGCTCTGACTGGTTCTATTGGGTCTAGTTACCCCCCCTCTCTCCTTGCTGAATTGTGATATATCTAAAACTCACCAAACAGGAACATAGATATCAGATTTACCCTCTTGTAGAGCTCTTGCAAGAAAGCAATCCTTAAGCTAAATTGAGGGATCAACCAAGACACATCTAAGGTTTTCCCATGTGTGAGTGGAATCGTAAGAATGAAATTAATTAATTTAACTGTAAATCTAAATCTAAATGCAATGCGAAAAAGTAAAGGAAACTAACCTAACTTGACACTTAGGAGATATCTCCCAAATATCAAGTGTAAGGCTTTAAATATTTTTCGATTTAACACACCTTTAATGATAAATTTCGAGATGTTGAAGAAGTTCTAATAGATGGTATTATGAGTACCATGCAGGCTCTATCCAGATATTATAATAGTAAAAATTACTAGGCCATCAAAATGTAAAAAAAGTTCTTAAAATTCAATGGCAATTAAATCAATTTTAGATGACAGGTTTCGTGAGTAAATAGTTACTAAGAAATATTATTTAAACACATAAGAAAAGAGAAATTTGAAAACATATCCATGAGACTAATAGACCAGATAGTTGATCTGTAAGGCAATCATTTTCACATTAAAAAAAAGTGCACAGTATGAAAAATTTACATAGATCTTCCATCAAAGATAAAATTTTCATTTTAAATAAAAGCATTTAAATAAAAATTCATGAAACTTGCTCTATTTGTTGTACTTCTCCAAAGAATCTCCAACAATCTCCTCAAATGATCAGCTCTACTAGTAGAAGGAAGAATTACAAAAGTGTAAGTTTTGTCCCATTAACAAAGATTAAATTCTGAAAAGAAATCCCCAATATCCTCATATATCAGTTTTCCTCCCTATCTACGACTTAAAATATCTTTACAAAATTGCCTAGAATTTCTAAGTTGTAACAAAGAGGCACTGCTTCCTCATTCTCTAAAACACTATTTATAATTTACAAGAAAAAATCCAAAAGTGGAGAGTTATTGGAGGTAGTTGAGATCCATCAAATTTGGAGCTTGAAATCTTCTTTTACTCTGTTGTTGGTGCAATACTATTGCTCCAAAATACCTTATATTCAATCTCTCCAATAGATCTCTTGTAAAAAAACAATAATAAACTGAAATAACACAAATGATTTTTCTCATTAAAATCAAAATACCAAAATTAGAAAAAGAAAGTCTCAGATTAAAATCAAATTAAATTAATTAATTAAATGAAAATCATGCTTCTAGTTGATTGTTCTCAAGACTTCTATGGCTTAAGAGGGTTGACTTGAAACCAAATTTCTATAAGAGAAGTTTTGATAACTGAAATTGTTTGAAAACAAATTTCCCAAATTATTTTTTTTGTTACAATTTCGTAGCTTCATCTTCTGCTAATTTGTAGGCATTGTAAATGATCAAATATGGTTGGTTTGATGCTGAGAGATTGTTCTCCATGATTCTAGCTTTCCATTGACGAGTCCTTCATTTGGTCAAGTAAAACTCTAACCTCTAAAGTGAAGGTATCAAAACTGTTAACATATTCGAAAATGCATACCAAAGCAAAATATGAAAATTTTAATAATATATACAAACCAATATTATAAAATTACATTAAATTCAAATTTCCATCTAACAAAATTATTTAAACTATATAATAAATTTTTATATATTTAAAAATTTGTTAAAATAATTAAAATAATTAAAATAAAATAAAATTATATAAAAATTTGGATTATTTAATTAAAATAAATTAAAAATATTTTAGTAAAACATTCAAAAGCAAAAGTGGCTTCTTAGGCTCATTTAATGAGCCCTGGAGTGTTTAATCGTGAAGGGAGTTATAAAGTGGCTAATGTGGAGATGAGGGGAGAGTCTATGAATAAGGAGGAGGGTTGAGAGTGAGAGGGAGTAAGGAGAAGAGGAGAGGGGGAGCCCGGAAGCCCAGATGGGAGGTGAACCCAGAAGAATTTTAAAAAAGGGTTAGGCACCTTACAGTGAGGAGAGGAGGAGAGGTGGGAGTCCTATGTGAGAGTGGGGCACTCTCACCATTATTTTAGTCCAAAATAACTATAAACACTGTTATTTATAATGTTGCGAGCTCTAGAGCCTATAAAGTTTAAGAAATGAATTTAGAATTTCTTCTAGGCTCCGGTTCTGGTATGTTAATTTTTTATTATTATTATTATTATTGTTGTTTTAAAATATATAAGCTACGATGTGGTTTTGTTAAATAGTTAATATATATACAATCTCAACAGCAATGGTTCATAGGATAATTTATTAATAAAATATTAATTAATTAAAAACTAATTAAATTAAATATTGATATTTGGTACACAGGAGAGTAGGGTTAGGGTTTCGGATTGGGCCACCTTGGGCAGACTTGAATCGGGGACTAGGTGTAGGGGAAGCCTACTTCCTTTAGCATTTGATCAAAGAACTACAGATTGCAGATACGTGAAAAGGGAAGGAGGTAGAGAGCCGAGGGAACTGACAGAGAAATGGTAGCTGAAGCCGGGAGGGGAGAGATCCCCTCCTACAAAAACATAGCAGAAGGGGAGTCAATCCGAAATGGAGCATAAAGAGGTACTGGAAACAACTTCAAAGATATTCCGGTGGGAGCCCGATGGCAAGCAGGATTAAGTGGCAGGTGTCTCCCAAGGGCAACGAAAAAACCCAGGTTTGTAATCCCTAACAATAAACTTGAAGAATACAGAAGTTATATGAAGGATCATGCTTTAATCTATAAGTTAATAGGGTTTTGGCCATATGAGAAGGATTTGTCCAAATGGATATAGCAAAGATGGAAACCTAAGGGGCATATAGATCTAAAATTGGGGGCAAAAGGTTTTTTTTTACAGTTATATTCTCTAATTTGGAAGATAAGGAAAGGATTTTTGAGGGAGGACCCTACTTTATGAATACTGTTGGCTTATTCATGCGGCACTGGGAAGACTACTGTAACCCAGACAAGGAAAAAATGTTAGTGGCACCTATCTGGGTCTGACTATTTGGACTCCCAATTGAGTTTTGGGATCTGGAGATCCTAGAAGGAATAGGAAATACAATTGGGACATTTGTCAAAGTAGTTGAGACCACTAAAAGAGGGAGATACACATCTTATGCTAGGATATGTGTATACATGAATATAACAGAACCACTTCTGGAGTTTATCAAGTTAGAATACCATGATGAGGTATGGCAACAACTAGTGGATTATGAGCACATCCCATTTTGCTGCAGAAGATTTCATGAATACGACCATCTTTTCAAACAATTCCCAATAAATACTATTCAAGAATCAATAGAAAGGAAAGAGGAAGAGAAGAAGGTAACAAAGGAAAACAGAGAGACCAAAGAGGGATTCAAAGAAGTGCTCACCAGAAGGAAATCTTTAAAAGGATCGTACCCTCTGCAATCACCTGCTAAAACAATTGTATTGGAAAATCAAAACAAGTTTAAGGCCCTACAGGAAGAGGAAATGGAAATCGAAAAGGGAGATAGTGATGAAGAACCTATGGAACTATCAAAAGAAGCAAAAGAATAGGACACATTACAAATAAATACGGAACAGGAAGGGGAAGAAGATAACATGGAATCGCCAAAAGATCAAACCCAAATGGAGGTAGATCCTCAAAATGACAAAGGAAGCGAAGAGAAACAAATAATGAGGAGACTGTTACAGGAATGGATGCATCTGGATGAGAGTTTTATACCAGAAGAAAAAAAGCAATTATATAATGATATGTTCCAAAAATACAAGGAGAAGGTAGGAGTAATTATGGAAAATCAACTAGAACAACTAGGTGCACAAGGTACACCAAGTATCGGATTGTGTAATGCTGGCAAAGGAGGAAGAAAACAAGGTAGGCGTCCAATGAGTGAGACCATTCAAGTGATTGAGGAGATGCTGGTGAATTCATGAAGAGTCATACCTCTCTTAGAGGTATTTCAACAACCACCCAAATTATTAAAAATGATAATTACAACTTGGAATATCAGAGGTCTAAATAGTAAGGGGAAACAAAGATATCTGAGAGACAGATTGAAAAAATATAAACCCATCATATTGATAATTCAAGAAAATAAGATTAGTACTCAAAAAATGGAAGAGATAATGAGGAGATTTAATCCTCATTATGAGCTAATGGGTCAGGATGCCATAGGTAGTGCAGGAGGTCTAGCAATTCTACGAAATCCAGAGGAATTTCAATTTGGAAATTGGGTTAGTATGCCCCGAATTCTTTCAAGCACCTTTAGAATGATAGGATCGTCAGAATGGATAATCCTCACAGGAGTATATGGCCCGCACTTAGCAAGTGAACACAAAAGCTTTCTTCAAAATATGTGAACAATCCAAAGGCTATACCCAGATCTGCCATGGATTTCAGGAGGGGAATTTAACATGATTACAACCCTAATGGAAAAACGAGGAGGACTAAGAACAACATACCAAGACATGGAAGCTTTTGGTGATATGATATCGGAGCAAAGATTCGTTGATATTCCCACAATAAATGGGATCCATACATGGAATAACAAAAGAGGGGGAAAAATCAAATTGCATCAAGATTGGACAGTTTTTTAATTTTTGAACAAATTATAAATAGGGATATATTCATAGAAACAATGATCCTCCCTGCAATGGGCTCAGACCACTGGCCAATTAGACTAGAAATTGACATCAAAGTGATCCCAAAGAAACGCCCATTTAGGTTTGAAGCCTTCTGGCTCAGGGATTAGCAATTCATGTCAAATGTGGAGGAGTGGTAGAACCAAAGCCAACAAAGAGGAAGAAATAGGATGCAGACTTTCCAACTAAAATTAAAAGAACTCAAAGGAAAAATTAAAAAATGGAACAAAGAAGAATTTGGGAATATATTTAAAGAGCAGCAACGCTTAGAACAAAAAATGAGAATATTGCAACAAGAAATTATAACAGAAGGCAGAAGCGAGGAAAGAATCAGATAAGAAGGCCTAGTGTTAAGCCAAATTGAAGAACGAAGAAACATGAAGAGATACTATGGAAGAAAAAGTCCCGAATAAACTGGCTTCGTGAAGGTGAAAGGAATACGAAGTTCTTCCACTAAGCCATGATCCAGCAGCGAAAAAGGAATAGAATATTCTCCATAAAAAATGAGGAGGGGAAACGCCTAACCCAACATAAAGAAATGGAATAGGCTTTAGTTCGGCACTTTAAGGATATCCTTACAAAACCTCAAGTGAATAGAGAAGAGGCTACAGGAAGGATATGCAACAAAATCCCAAGGATGATCACCAAGGACCAGAACTTAGCTCTCATGAGGGCAGTAACCCTGGAGGAAGTGGAGGAAATCATGAAAGGGATGAAAAGAAATAAAGCTCCAGGACCAGACAAATTTACAGTGGAGTTCTACCAATTAGGCTGGCACTTCTTAGGGCAAGACATTTTGGAGTTGGTAGAAGAATCACGTAGACATCAGAAGGTATGGCCTGGCATCAATTCAACCCTTTTGTCTCTTATTCCCAAATCTGCTCATTCGGAAACCGCTCATGGTTTTCGACCTATTGCTCTTTGTAATGTAATCTATAATATTATAGCCACACTGATGGCTAAAATACTGAAACCAATTCTATCTAGTATTATCTCCCTGGAACAGACTAGGTTTGTGGAAGGGAGACAAATTCTAGATGGCTTGGTGGTGTCTCAGGAAGTAGTGCATTCATTGAAATATAAAAAGGAAATGGGAATGATGATCAAACTAGATCTTTCAAAGGCATATCACCGTCTAAATTGGGATTACCTTAAAACAATTTTAATGGCATTTGGCTTCTGCAACAGATGGGTAAAATGGGTCCATGATATGATTTCCACTCCCAAATTTTCCATTCTCTTGAATGGAACGCCAACTTCGACTTTCAATGCCACAAGAGGATTGCAACAGGGAGATCCTTTATCCCCATTCTTGTTCATCATAGCAGGGGAAGGACTGGGATGATACCTCAAAAAAGAACTGAGAGAGAGAAAAATCAAAGGGTTGAGGCTATGGGGAAGTAACTTACCAATTACTCATCAACATTTCGTAGATGATATTATGCTTTTTTGTGTTGTCTCCTTAAGAGAAGTAAAAAGGGTTAAACGCATCCTTGGATTCTTTACGAAAGCATCAAGAACTGAAATTAACAAGGATAAATCTTGTACATTCCTCTTCAACACCCAGACATGGTCAAATCCCACTTGACTAGAATTCTAGGTTTCTGCACTGGTGAACTACCCACAAAATACTTGGGAAATCAATTAGCTTTAAATCCTTTGAAGGTAGCAAATTGGCAGCAAACCATTGAGAAACTCAAGAAAATACTGGCTAATTGGTCTTTCCGATCTTTGAATATAGCGGGAAGAATAATGCTTCTCAAATCGATTCTTCAAGCAATTCCTATCTACCCTCTCTCAGAAATGGCGGTTCCTAAAGGGGTATGTGCAAAAATGATGGAAATATTCAAAAAAATCATCTGGGAAGGACCAAAGCAACAAAATAAATGGGCTCTAATATCATGGAAGGGACTAATAAAAAATAAAGAAGAAGGAGGATTGGGTCTTAGAGATCCGTATACTTTGAACCAAGTTTTGGGGGCGAAGCTGTGGTGGAGATGGATGAGGGGTGGAGATGATCTATGGAAAAAAATATGGACTCAAAAATACAATATGCCCACAACCACTGAAGGTATTCTTAGAATGGAGGAAGTTCCAAGAGGCCCCACAATATGAGACCTGGCTAGTCAAAATAGAGACATTATATTCAAACATGCATTCTGGGAAATAAGGAATGGAAATGCAGCCAAAATTCTGGGATGAATACTGGCAAAAAAGAGAGAGAATGATAGAGTTGCAAGGCCTGCAAAACACTTGTCAGAAGGCTAAAGCTGAAGTGCTAAATTATGTAAGTGAATACTGTAAGGAAGAAAGTCAAGAGGAGACCTAGAGAACTTGGAAGAAACCAGAAGAATGGGATAGTCACATTGATCATGAACATAGAGATCTTTTTGTAAGGGAAATGGAATCAAGAAGAATAACCATTAGAACAGGTCCAGATACACTACGGTGGGGTAGATCCACAAAGAGAACCTTTACGATTAGAGAAGCCTATTATCTAACTATCCAACAGGAGCACGATGAAAATGCACCCATGTGGAAACAAATATGGCAGAGCAATTGGTGCCTGAAGGTAACTTTTTTCTTATGGTTAGTAGGAAAAGGATGAATTTTGACTTGGGATCATATTCAGAAGCGAGGATTCCATGGACCTCCTAGATGCATCCTCTGCAAATAGGACCAAGAAACGCAAGAACACCTTTTGAACACATGCCCTGTCGCTCAGCAGCAATGGGAAGAAATCAGGAAACTATTTGGGAGGACAAATAGGCACCCTCATAACATTAAACAAACCATTCATCAATGGGGGAGAGGTCGATTCTCTAGTCTGGTGGTCAGAAGAGCCTGGAGTTTAGTGGGGTTTTAACATGTGGCTAATATGGAAAGAAAGAAATTGAAGAATATTTCAAAACAAAGACAACCCTCCATAGATGATTTGGAAGAGAACCAAAAATCTTATAACGGAAACTATCCTAGCGAAAGCTTGGGCTCAAGAGGATTGGAAAGCAACTCCACAAGAAGGACGGATCTTAGCATGCCTAAATCTGGAACAAGGTATGGTTTATTCTTAGAAGCAAAAAAATCAGAGCACTCATAATTAGAGCTCAACCAAGTTCAAATGCCCTCGAGATGGTTTCATCAAACTAAACTTTGACGGAGCCTCAAAGGGAAACCCGGGGCTAGCAGGGTTTGGAGGCATCTTCAGGGATAATCAAGGGCGGATGAGATGGGTTTATGCTGATTAGGGAGGTATAATGAGTAATAATGAAGCTAAACTAATGGCAGTCTATCAAGGAATAAAAATAATAGTCCGAAATGGATACACTAATTTGGAAATAGAAGGAGACTCGAACCTAGTGATAGAGATGCTCAGGAAACTGAATAATGGTAAGGACTGGGAAAAAGTAGCGAAGAGTTGGAGGACGGACAGACTGATTCAGGACATGGCAGAAATAATGAAACACATTGATTATAAGATCATAAACCATGTTAGAAGGGATGGGAATAAGGCAGCGGGTTTCCTTGCTAACTGGGGTTGCAATGAACAAGGAGGAAAGGTAGATAGTATATGGCCAATTCATTGGGAAGAACCACGATGGGAGACCCTCAATTTAGTCATTACCCAGGATAATAATGAGATTACAAACTCAAGATAAGGGTTACATATGGCCCCCGATTGGGGTGAAAGGAGTGGAGACGACATGTGATAAAATGATGAAAGAAGGAGGGTGCAAAGTAGGCCACCATACATCCTAATAATTCCACGGGACGCGTGGGAAGCATGTAGGCAAGGTAGCATCTCAAGGCATGGAGGTGACAGGGAAGTGGAGGAAGAAGTAGGAGGAAGCGGCGGTGGAAGGATGATGGGGCATTGGGTAGGTGGAAGGAGGTTATCAAGGGTGGTGGAGGATAGAACCAAGGTTATCATGCAGCAAGGGAAGGATACGATGGGAGCTCGATGCGAACTGGTGTTCTCTGCAACTCAGCTTAGGATGGGGTATGTATTCGTAAAACCAAACTTTGCATTTCTTTTAATCTTTAGCAATATTAGGGAAGAGGGGGGAGAGCTAGATGCTACAGAGGGAAAGAGAAGCGAGAGGGGCGTGGAATCCTCTCCTGCTACAAACAGTCAGAAGGAAGAGGATGGCAGGATGAGAAATGCTGGGGAAGAATCTAGTAAGGCTGGGAGCCGTGCAGGCTAGGGTAAATGCATGCAAGGATTCTGTAAAGATAATGATCAGGGGTAGTTTGAGGAGGTAAAATAGGCAGTCTGGGAGGCTGAGAAGAATCCCGAGAACATCCACCAACCTTATCTCAAGGGAGGAAGGCTGGGGAATAACCCGACCACTTGAAAAGCGCAGCAAGGAAGGGTAACAACTGGGAGAGGGAAGCAAAGGAGCCTGGAAGCAAAGAATTTATAGAGAACATAACGTTTGTTGTTGGCCAGGGTAGTTAGGTGACAATTAAGAACAAAATGGCTCGCCCAGGTCGAGGAAGAGGGTGTAGGGGAAGAGGTAGACATAACCAACCAGGGAGACAGGAATCAAAGCCTTCCTCTCCAGCATGTCAACGACCCAACCGAAAAACCATGAGACATACTGTGCAAGAGGCAGAAAAAGCTTACAAAGAAGGAATTGACGAGGACATCCGTAAGCTTATTCAAGAATTGGAGGCAAATGTAATGGAGGAAGACTCAGATCTTGAAATGGAAGAATGGGGTAACCTCATTCCAGACTCGGGCAACACCAGAGGACACATGACCTTATATAAGTAGGCTTTACATTTCTATTGGGTGCTAAAACGGTTACTGGCAAAGGTGATGGAGTAGGTTGCAGAGGAAATGGCTGAGTTGGCTCAGGGCATGCCTAATATGAAACGAGAAATGAAGAATCTCCAAATTACTCTGCTCATGCAGGATAGTTAGCTGGACGAAATTCAACAACAGTTGAAGAAGATTACTCCAGCAACGAGAGACGCAGAAGCACATCCTGAAATTGTGGAAGATTAATCCTTTAGTTTGACTCTATGGTTTGCCATGTTTGTTCCTTGAGAATAGTTTCTCCTTTTCCTGTTAATAGTTTTTAATGACGGTTTGGAACCAGATTAGTAGTTATTGTTGTGAAGTGTATTTGGCATGGATCTGCAGACTTATTCTTTTTTGTTACTGGACAACTTATAAAAACTTAAGGTGGCCAACAGATCCAGTTTCCCATTTGGGTGGGTTAAGACCACCAAACGTTGTACATGTTTCAACTTCTTTTTGATAGAAATAGAAAAAGAAGGGTCCTACTGTAGCTTACAAAAAAAAATTAAATATTGATATTTATAACTTAGTTGACTAAACAAATTATAATTAATCTAATTAACTAGGTTAGTTAAATTAATTAAATATTAATATTTACAAATTTAAAATTAATTAAACTTAAAAAATAAAATACATAAAATAAATTTTTAAGCCTAAGCAGTGAAAATCGTTGAAACTTTGAATAAGCCCCATTTGCAAATCGTAAGTCCAAACTTAGAAAAATTAGTGCCTTTAGGAAGCTTGCGAGAACCTACATTCGATGAAGCAATCAAAGGGGAAAACTATGAAAATGCTACAAAATTAACTAAACCAAAGCATACAAGTGGTGATATGACCAAAATTTACATAAAGGGTCCTCATTATTATTACTTGGATAATAAAGTAAAAATTTGGGGGTTATTGTTTTGCCACAATAATGACAACACATGGGGAAGAAATAGTCATCTCTTTTTAAAAAGATAATGAGTTCAAATTTACCAAAAGGTTGAAAATATGAATCCTCTCTATTCCTTAAACATTAAAATGTTTCCCATGGGTCCCATATTAATTTAACAAACAATATGAGCTTCGAAAAGATAAGTACTTGAAACAAACTAAGTCTAAAACCATGAATCCAACTTTTTGGGAAATTTATTAATTTTAAATTTACCTTCTATGAGGGGCAAAGGAGGTACAAATAGGAATTTTTAAAGAAAATATACATGAATTGATATAAATAACCTCCTTTACCTTAAATCACTTCACTACTAGTGAGTGTCGATAGCCCCGATGAAGTTGTCTTAGTCCCACATAAGCATAGCCTCGATGCCATTGAGACTCTTCTATATCCCAACGAGTTTACTTGTGTTTCCCACACATATGTGCTATTAACCGTCTTTTACCACCCTTTTGATAAACTTTCTTTCAAGAAATTCTTTTTCCAGTTGAGTTAAGAGAATGGGGTGGTACAAGATATTTTAAATGTGATGGATATAATATTCATAAAAGTTTGACTCCCTCATCTTTACATACAACTATCAATCTAGAGGCTCTTTATGTGCAGTGGGGCAAATAGGTGAGATTCATTGAGTTAAACTTATTTAAACTCAAGTCAATTCTTTCCTTGGAAAGATGAACAATATCACTTGGGAAAGATGAATGTTCCTTAAGGGGAAAACAATTAAGGTGAGAGGACTTTAGAATTCAATAAAGATATCCATTTCAGGTAAATGAAAACCCATGCAATTGAAAGAGTAAAAGTCTTCCATGCATGCTAACCAATGATGGGTAAGAAAAATTCCTTCCAAATAAATTTTGTTGACATCATCAAAACCAATCCAAAGTGAAAGTGAAATCAACAAACTAAAAATTGCAAAAAGAATAAAGGAGATGCAAACTAAAAGAAAAATGTTGAATGAAAAGCCAAAATCAAAAGAAAACTTCAATAAGATGATTTATTAAGAATATATCAACAAAAGAAAAAGTATGAAGGACATAATGGAAGTTTTTTCTTGAGTTGGGATGTTGTTAATTTGTTAATTGATTATAATTTCATTCAAACAAAATTTATAACTCTAGATAGCATTAATGACAGAAAGTGAAGCAAAACAAGAAGTTTCTCTCTTTGAAAAATTTATTGTTCCAACATTAAGCGTGTCTGAAAATATCTTAATGATTTTCTTATAAAAATAAGGCTTGTGAAACAAGCTAGAGGTTCAGAGACTCCTCGATTTAGCTGATTTATGATTTGATCAACATCATAATTATTTTTCCAAAGCTCAAAACAAAACAAAAAAAAATGAGGAGAGTAGACTTGAAATTTGAGCAAGAAGGGGTGCAAAGTTTTCAACACAATGCTGGAAGACCTGCAAAACTAGAGATTTAGATCAGCAAGCACTTAAAACAAAGTTGAAACAAAAGTGTAAAGAAAATGGAAACAAATGAAAACGAGCATATGAGACATACCATTGAATAATTTAGTTGAAATTTTCCTGTAATATACTAATTTTCCACAAAATAAATAACTCCTTTTTATTGAGACTAAAATCATGAAGAAGTTGCATTCTATAAAGTTTTCATTTTCCCAAGATCATCAATTTATTAAACCTAAAATAGAGCGAGCACTAAGCTATAAGAATAATTACTCATGTTCAACAATCTGGTAGTAAATAAAAATCATCAAAAATGAAAATGAAAAAAAAATGTGCTTCATTATGAATGGTAGCAATAATTATTCCTCTTGTTGCTTTTGATTTTATACCAGCCCCAAAATATCCAGAAAATCCCATGGAACCAAATCCAACTAATTGCTTTATAGACACACACACACACACACATAAACACAATCCTTTTTTAACTGCATATAATATACACAAAGTTGTCATTGTAATATTTCATTTAACATGAGCACTTAAATATTTAATTTATAAACCACATTGTTTATAGTAAAATAATTTTTTTGTCATTAATATATTTTTAAATGCATATTATTTTTAATAATTGAATGAATTGTACATATGTTTCTTATTAGGAAATATTTAATAGTTCTTTTACTTTAATAACTCTTACTTTTTCATTAGAATGGATATGCAAATAATTTATTTCACATGGATATAGAAATATTTTATTTGTGGCTGAGAATGAGGGTGAAATAGTTTTACCATGTCTCTTTTAAATGAGTTGTATATCAACAATACAGCAAGAAAGTGATTATTGATTTTTATAAAACTTTTAATTAAAACTAATGAAATATGTGAGCCATTTTATATTTTTATTATGGTTCATATTGTTTTTTTATTTTTATATATATATATATATATATATATATTATATTATATATATATATATATATATATATATATATTAGAGAGTATTTTAGGTTTATTTTAAGAGGGACATGTGTCGATTCCACCTTGAGCATGAATGGAATGACATATACCGGAATTTAGAATGAACGTCTCTACATGTATGTACAAAATAATAGACATGTAAATTTCAAAATATGAAGTCCATCTCAAGCATATACGTAATAATGTTAATCTCAAGATGTGACATTGTTGCCCACCATTTAAACTAGCCTAGATCTATCATGGGTGAAGCACGATCAAATCCCTTGAAGTAAATATCTTCCTTTTGGGGTGTAGAACTTGAGGAAATATTTGCAGCCCAAGGGATTTGATCCCTCTCAATGAATGCTAGATCAGGAGTTAGATGGATATATGTTGATTCCACTTGCAGGCAACAATGTCACAATTTCATCTTATCATTATTATGTATATGTTTGAGATGAACTTAATACTTTGAAATTTACATGTTTATTATTATGTATAAGTATGAGAATTCAAAGAAATGATGTGTCAATACAATCTTTGTTGGACTTGGATTAAGATTGGTAAGTCCATAAATTTAAAATTGACCATTATACACAAAGCTTGTAGGCATTTTTTTCCATTAGGTCGTTATGTTAATGGAAAAAAGTCACCTCATCAACATTTGGGAAGGTCATCTAGTCAGAGTCTTAAATCAATCTCTCATTTGTTTAAATGATGGCTCTAAATAGTTCTATTGGGTCTAGTTAACCCCTTTCTCTCCCTGCTAAATTGTGATATATCTAATATTAACCAAACAAGAACAACGATATTGGATCTACCGTCTTACAGAGCTCTTACAAGAAAGAAATCCCTAAGCTAAATTGAGAGATCAACTAAGCCACACCTAAGGGTTTCCCTGTGTGAGGGGAATATTAAGAATGAAATTAATTAATTAGCTCTAAATTTAAATTTAAATGCAGTAGAAAAAAGTAAAGGAAACTAACCTAACTCAATACTTAGGAGATAGGAGATAGCTCCCAAATATCAAGTGTAAGGATTTAAATAAATTGGGGATTTAACATTCATTTAATGATAAATGTCTAGATGTTGAAGAAGTTATAACATGTGGTATTATGAGTACCATGCATTCTTTGTCGAGAGACTATAATAGTAAATAAATATGCCATCAAAATGTAAAAAAGTTCTCACGATTCAATGACAATTAAATCAATTTTAGATGACACTTTTTTGAGTAAATGACTACTGAAATTTTTTATATTAATCACATAATAAAAGTAGAAATTGACAGTGGATACATGATACTAATAGAACATATAGTTGATCTACAAGACAATCATTTTCACATTAAACAAAAGTGCACAATATCAAAAGTTTACATAAATTTGTCATCAAAGATAAAATTTGCATTTTAAATAAAAGAATTTAAATACAAATTCATGAAACCTGGTCTTTTTTCTCTACTTCTCCAAACACCGTCTAACAATCTCCTCAAAATTATAAACTCTAGTATAATTTAGAAGGAAGAATTACAAAAGTGTAAGTTCTGCCCCATTAACAAAAATTGAGTTCTGAAAATAAATCACCAATATCCTCATATACAAGTTTTCCTCCCTATCCAAGGCTTAAAATATCTTTACAAAAGTGCCTAGAGTATCTAAGGTGTGGCAAAGAGGAACCACTTCCACATTCTCTTAAACATTATTTATAATTTACAAGAAAAAATCCAAAAGTGGAGAGTTGTTGGAGGTAGTTTAGATCCGTCAAATTTGGAGCTTGAAATCTTCCTTTATTATGTTTTTTATGCAATACCATTGCCAAAACATAACTTCGCATTAACCTCTCCAACACACCTCATGTAAAATACCAATCAAAAACCAAAATAACATAAATGAATTTGTTCATTAAAATCAAAACACCAAAATTAGAAAAACCAAATGTCAAATTAAAATCAAAATAAATTAATTAATTAAATGAAAACCACACTTCTCATTGATCACTATCAATACTTCTATGGATCAAGAGGGTTTCCTTCAAACCAATTTGCAACAATTGAGGTTTTGGTAAATGAAATTGTTTCAAAACAAATGTCCCAAATTATTTTTTGCTACAACTTTGTAGCTCCCACTTTTGTTAATTTTTAGGCATAGTAAATCATCAAATATGGTTGGTTTGATGCTTCCATATTGTTTTCCATGATTCTTTCCCGCAAGTCATCCTGAGCTTTATTTGGCCAAGTAAAAATCGAGATATCAACCTCTAAATTCAAGGTATCAAAACTACGAGCACGCTAGAAAATGCATGCCTAG
>APFE030169472.1:22674-55869 GCA_000404065.3 Pinus taeda
ATATATAAACTCAATAATTGTTTGAACCATATTCCAAAGGCATGTTGTCAACAAGGAGGTCATAGAACAAAAGTTCAAATTAGTCAAGTCCCTTTGGTTTCATAGCCACCAATGTGGTTAGAGGTTGAGCCACCCTCCATCAAAATATTTTAGGGAAGTGGAAATTTCCTAAAGTATATAATTTTTTAAATATCCATATAAGCCAACAAAAATGCAAAGAATTTATCTATTGGCTCTACCAATTGTTTTTTTGAGCCCATATAATTGCAAAAATAATATTAGTTAGATCTATTAGTTCATTTTTCTCATACATGAATATGAAAATAGGTAGAATACAAAAGAAATAAATGTTTTTCAAGTATATCAACCACTTCCATCTTATTTTCTCCCAAATTTGTTGCAAATCTAGAGAATAAAACCACTACCAACCTAATGTATTTAGATAAATATATCCTTATCATATCACTCTAAATTAATTGCAGTTATACCAATCCCCTATTATTTTGTCAAGAGTTTTCTAATTTAGGTGACAATTTTTTCTAATAGGTTGTTAGATTGAATTAACATTAGTTCCTATCGAAAGTGATTACATTCTCTAGACATCCAAAATTATAATTTTGATGAATTAATTGTTATTGAATATCGAACATTACCTACTAAAGCTCATTATTAATTTCACACTAGAAGTGAAGAAGCAATAACATGTTGACATTGTTTATGCTACTACTCAAGATATTATGAATAATCATTAGCTAATAGTGAAGTTATTTTAGTATATATCAATTTCATGTGTCTTGGAATTTGTGGTTGTAAAAGTGATTTTTAATCTTTTGATATATGGATTTGATGCTATAACATAAATTCTAATAGCATTCTATGATTCTCCTTCTCCATATTGTTCCTCCTATGATGGTTTGGCATCCATAGAAAAAATATTGAGTAAGAAGGCCAGAATTTAGTATAAGTATATAATCATCAATGCATTGCATAAGGTATATGATATTCATATTGAAAGTAACTTATAGTGGGATGAGATCATTCAAGTTGTGCTAGAAATGATAAATCACCTCTTTTATTGGTGCTAGTGTGTTCACCCAAAATTATGCAATTAACAACCCTTTGTACACTATGAGGGTTTACTTCTCCTTAGATTTATGGATTTATTAATTATTTTCTATTGAATATGCATGCAAAATATAATTATATAGAAAATAGAGAAAAATGAAATAAAAAATAACAAAACACAATTGAAAAAAGATATATCCTCGGAAACATTTTTGGGAGAAAACCCAGCTAGAAAATAAGGTCACTCTGTTTTCTTTTTCTAAATAGATGATAGATGAAAGTACAAAGAATTAATTAATGTGGCTTATGGGCTACTATAGTGAAAAAATCCTCTCAGTGTTCTCTCCCCCTGTCCCTCTCAGGTTCTTGTTTGGCCAATTTAATGTCTTTAAATTGTCAACTATGGTATGTGTACCGATGAAGTATAGGTGCACTATATGTGCTAGAAGTTATTCCTTATGTCGTTATGTTCTTTTTAAGGTCTAAACTTAATATTAGTATGGAGATGGTGTCATTGATTATATTAATGTCTCAATCCTTAAAGTTATTAGCTAATTTCCTAGAAGTTATTCTCTATTGAATTAGTTTATGGATGATATGAGAGTGATTCTAAATTCTACTTATGTTAGATTATTTTGGATTTTTATCTTGAATATTTATGTTGCAGCTCTAATTTACTAAGTGCAAGAGAAATCTATTTTATCAAATTGTAAAGAAGTATTGTCTGAATTCAATTGTTAAGAAGAAGACTCTCACGCTTTTTACTTATTCAATTTCATTCAAAGATATTCTGAACAACGTCTATACTTACGAAGTAAATACAGTTGGATTACACTAGATAAAAAGAAAATGAAATAAACATGTTGTACCAGGCAAAAAGAAATTCAAATAGCATATTAAAATAGGTATAAAGCAGATGGAAGTACTCATGCATATAACGATTGACTCGTGAACTCATCATACTACATTTCTCACACAAAAACAGAGTATTCAAGGAATGAAAAGAAATCTAATTACAATTGGTTTAAAACATGTCACTAGTCGTAGGGGCCCTCCACGGATCAATCCATAATCTCCAATGAACGCAACGCATACACACACAAAACCAATTCTATTGCTTGCAAACAAAATTTAATTAACTATTTCAAAATTACATCATCTAGCGTTCACCAAATCACAGTGCGGCAATAGTTTTTATAACAAGTCTTTGGCATAACAGCATGAGTATTTTAAGCCTAAATATCTTTATTCTAACCAAACTATATCGCTAAACCTTCAATTTTCTATTCCGAAAGAAAATCGATAAGGTTTTGATGAAACTCGGATTTTGTTTCAACGACAATCCTATGGTTGACTTTGGGGTTTTACTGTGATATCATGCACTCATCTTTATGAACTGGTTCAAGGGGATGGGAAGGGATCCATGAGGGGACCATCCTTATCCATTGGTATCCTTCATCGTTGACCTGGAGCTTCTGAACCTTTCAAATAATGGAGACAACTACAGAAATCTGGGTTAGCTGCGGAAATAGACCAATTCTATAGCCAAATGCATTCTTTAACAAAACAATAGGGTATATAGTCAAACATGAAGAAGAATACATATTATTACTTACCTTTAACAAAACCTTGTGGATATGGCATTATTTAGGTGATAAATATAAGAAAAGAGAGAAAACATAGCCAAAAAAGGGTGTCATGGTAAGACAATCTTTGGACTCTACATTCCCCCAGGCTGGAGGTTTTATATGTCCTCATACACTTCATCATTGTCAGTCACTTATGCCTTTTGTCCATCACCTCCAAGTTTCACTATTTTCTTCTTTTTGGCAGCTACTGGCATCCTAGGTTTTCTCATGAGAATTTTGTATTATAAGCTGATAATCTCTCTTTGCATTGTCCTATTTTCCTTCTTCGTATTTTTGTTATTTTTATACCACAAACTCAAATGAAGGATGAGATTGTCACTTTTTGCAATCTGGATCTCACTTTGTGCCTTCAGTGCTTGATTCTCATTCTTGAGATACCTGTTCAATGTTTCTAATTCAAAAATCTCCTTCTTTAAAATGTTTGAGGCTGAGTGTTCATGTGGTTCATTTAACTGATTACTCCTTCTCCAGGACTTTGAATTGTTTCCTTAGTTGTTGTCTCTATTCTTTCCAATGACTCTATATAGTCATATATCTCCTGTTGAATAGGGTCAACACCCGGACTATGCACTGGGCTTATTAGAGGTGAGTTGCAAGGTGGTGGTGATACTCTTGGTGGTGATTTTGGTGACCCTTTTGGAGAACTTTCAGGGTTTTCAATTGGCTCATTCTCAGTTGGCTCGTTTCCCTCGAGATCATTGCATTATATAGTTTTTGAGATTGTTTGTTGGACTGTGCTCAACCTTGTGCTCCTCCTGAGTCATGAGGTTTGTAATCCGTGTACTTTCCTTCTTTTAGTCTCTGATTTTTATTCATGAGGAAGGGTTCTGGTTTTTAGTATTTCCTTTGCTTTTCTACTAAATTTCTTCCTTTTAAGATTCCCCTTCTTCATTCTCTGTAATATTTCTACTATGGGAAGCTCTTCTTCTGATAATTCTGGGTGAGTTTGGGGTTCCTGCTCTTTTACCACTTCTATTGTTCTCTTCCTTCCTCTGAGGGTCCTACTGTTGTTGGCTCGTTCTGGGGACCTTTCTTCAAAATGGTTTCTCACTAGGAAACTATCCCAGTTATCCCCTATACCCCGAAGATGGAACTCAACCAATATCTTTATCATGCCATGATGATACATGGTGTTTTCTATAAACTGAATTCTCTTTTGAACGTTTGTAGACATTTTCTTGAGACTATTTAAGAGAAAGTAAGGAAGATTCATCTGGTGATCTTCAAGAAAATGCATCATCATCCTAACATGGTAAAAATACATATACCCAAACTGACCCTCACAGGTGACAAATTTTTGAAGTATAAGCAATATTTTTTTCCATTTTCTCTTAAGGATTGTGCTGGGAATACCTTTCTTGAAGATAGTGGTGTCCATATTTGGATTCTTCAAGAATACCTTCCAATATTATCCATTAATTCCCCTGTTCTTGAACCATTTCTCCCCGCTCCTTGGTAATTCAGTAACCTTTGTGATCATAGACTTTGTTATGGTGATCTTAATGTCTCCTATTTCAGCTTCAGTTCCATCAAACGAGAGCGCAAATGTCTTGGTCACTTCCCTGTGAAAACTGTTGAATTTTTCAATGAACTGCAACCATTGTTTCTTTTGCAACATCTCCTTGGTCTTAGGGTATCCCTCCAAGAATTTATTACCTACTGCCTCAGTTCAAACAATTATCCCCATTATGGAGGATGCTTTGCCTCAAAGATTGGTTACTTTGACAAAAGAATGGTGTCGGTAGGGTTTTGCTAAGTGGTAGAAGGATGGAGTGGCTATGAAAGTTCAGAGGAGTGTAAGAACATGTGGATTATAATAAGGTTTATAGGAATGAATCGGATCATTAAGTGCATTTAAAATGGTGATTTGGTAATTACTTCGACAGATTTGGAATGAGGACGTAACATGACTTTTAAGTGGTGGCTTATGATATTTTGTTAGGCAGCCATCACACTTAAGTTATAATGATTTTGTTTTAATTTTTAGCAGTATTATGTATTCTTAGTCATATATGCAATATATCAATCCCTATTGCTAAATTAACGTATCGCATACCTTTGATCCACTCTTGCTAACCTTGTTTATTGTTCTGAGATCTCTTGTAGGTACTTTGCTTTGTTAGTTGTCTTTCAATTCAAATCACCAAGTGTCCTTGTAGGCTAAAAAAAAATATTAGCCTGCAAAAAATTGTCCGAGCTGCGGAAAGAAGTTGATTCTACAGCTGAGAGAAAAAACTTTTTAATAAAGGAACTTTATTATTATTTTATTTTTATTTTTAATTTTTTGAAAGGGAAAATTTGAAGTGCCAACAAAAATTGGTTTTCACTCTAAATTTTCTATATTAAACCTGCCAGCAGCATGTTGGTTTTCATGCTTATATATGTGTGTGTGTGTGTGTTGTGTGTGTATCTATATATACATACATACATACATACATACATACATACATACATAATACATACATACCATACATACATACATACATACATACATACATATATATTATATAATTATATATTTATATATATTATATATATATATATATATATATATATATTTTATTTTTATTTTTTTAGAGAGTAAACTGAGTAAAAAATTCTAAGGTGGAAAAGAAGAAGAATTCTTCTTGATCATTTTCAGTTCTGAATTATCTTGGAACATTTTAACAAACTCCTCTTTTGTCAATGGCTTCTGGTACAATCTGAGTCGATGTCCATTTACTAATAGAGGAATTTTCTCTTCATCAATAATCCTTATTCTAACTGCACTATTGTCAAAAGCACTTTCAACTTCATAAGGTCCAAGCCAGTGGGTTTGGAATTTCCCTTGAAAATTCTTGAATTTTGAATCAGAGAGTAATGCCCAATCTACTCGATGAAATTTCCTTTCCTTAATGTACTTATCATGTCATCTAGATCTCTGTTGTTGAACTAGGCTAGTTCTCTGGAGGGCTTCTTTTGTGATTTCATCTAACTGGATTGTTGTCTTATAGGTTTGGATCTGGAACTCTACCGGAAGTAATAATTGCTCCCCATAAACAAGTTCATAGGGAGTATGTCCTGTAGTATTTCTCCATGTAGTTCTATAGGCCCATAAAGCTTCTGGAAGCTTTTCCACCCCGTCCTTCCTGTGTAGATGTACAGTCTTGGTAAGGATGGCTTCAATCACCTTATTTGTGGACTCAACTTTTCCATTGGCTTGTGGATGGTATGGAGTGGACTTATGATGTTTGATTTTGTATTGATCCACAAGCTTCTACACTAATCTCGATGTGAACTATGTTCCTTGATCTGTTACAATTTCTCTTGGAACACCAAACCGAGTAAAAATATCCTCAAAAAGAAATGAAACTACAACACTTTCAGTAGAAAAAGGAAGTGCTTTAGCTTCTACCCACTTAGTGACATAATCAGTACATACCATAATATACTTCTTTTGCTTTGAAGGTGGGCTGATTGGTCCAACAAAATCTAGTACCCACTTCTCAAATGGTTCGATGAGTACCTGTGGTTACAGTGGCATTTCATTTGAAAGAGTAGGTTTGCCCATTCTTTGACAATTGTCGCATCTTTTAACATATTCTTTGGTATCCCTGAAAATGGAAGGCTAATAATATCCTAAAAGAAAGATTTTGTAAGCAGTCCTTATGTCAGAAAAATGTCCCCCACGTGGCTTATCGTGACAAGCTTTAATTATTTCTGGTATTTCGTCCTCTTGAACACATCTTCTAATGATGAGATTTGGTCTTGTCTTGTATAACTCTTTATTTATTCATGAATAAGATGTGCTATTATGGATTATTCTTCTCTTTTCTCTAGGAGATAAATGAAATGGCATTTTTCCTATAGGTAAATAGTTAGCATTATCTGCATAGCAAGGTGATTTAGTAGATACTGCAAAAATATATTCATCGGGAAATTTATCCTCTATGGGTTGATCATTATTTCTATTTTGTAATCTAGATAAAAGTCGGCAATTGTATTTTGCTTTCCTGACCTATCTAGAATGGTTATGTTGAATTCTTGTAGTAGTAAGAGCCATCTAGTTATTCTTCTATTAGTGACTGGTTTATTCATTAGGTATCTAATGGAAGAATGGTCTGTGTGTACAAAAGTTTCATAGCCAGTTATGTAATGTCTGAATTTGTTAATTGCATCAACTACAGCCAAATACTGCTTTTCAGTAACAGTATAATTTAACTCTACAGGAGTTAAATTTTTACTAGTATAATAGATTGCATAAGGAGTAAGAGTTTTTTGTCCCAACACAGCTCCTAAGGCTGAATCTAAAGCATCTGTTGAGATATGGAAAGGCAATTTCCAGTGAGGTCCTTTTAAGGTAGGTTCTTCAGAGATTCTCTTTTTCAAAGTTTCAAAGGCAGCTTGACATTCAGAATCCCAATTGAATTCATAGTCCTTGGTGAGAAATTTAAAGAGTGAGGATGCAATTTTTGTGAAGTTTTCATAATATCCAGTAAGACAGAGAAAACTTCTAACATATTTTTGACAACTTGGCATTGATAACTTAGAAATGACTTCAACTCTAGATGAGTCTACCTTGATTCCATCTCCTGAAATATGATGACCTAAAACAATTCCTTCGTTAAACACCATGAAACATTTTTCCTGGCTTAACGATAGATTTGTTTCTTTACATCTTATTAATACTTTTTCCAAATTTTCCAGTGCTTCATTGAAAGAATCTCCATAAACTGTGAAATCATCCATGTACACTTCCACACAATCATGAATAATATCGGAGAAAATTCTGAGGACTGCTCTTTGGAATGTTGCTGGAGCATTGCATAATCCAAAGGGAAGTACTCAATAAGCATAAGTTCCTCATGGACAAGTGAATCTGGTTTTATCCTAATCTTCAGGGGCTACCTGAATCTGGTTATATCCACTGAACCCATCTAAGAAGGAAAAATATTTTTTCCTACTAATATGTCAAACACCTGATCTATAAAAGGTAGTGGAAAGTGGTCTTTTAATGTTGCTTTATTTAGTTCCCTGTAATCGATGCATACTCTCCATCTTCTATTTTTCTTAGGAATGATTACTAGGGGTGAAACCAACTGACTATTAGATATTGGATAAATGAAATTTACATTTAACAATTTCTGCAACTCCTCCTTAACGATTTCTTTTAAATTTGGGTTCATTCTCCGTTCAGGCTATCTAACTAGTATTGCATTTTGTTCAATGTATATATGATGTATGCAAGTTTTAGGATCAATCCATCTCATGTCATTGTATTCCCATGCAAAAGCAAAAGAATGTTTTTGTAAAATTTCTATCAATTGATTCTTTTGCACTTCTTCCAAGTTTTCATTAACACTCAAGGTTTTTCCTAGAAAGATTTCTATCGAGGAATTCCCAAATTTTTCCATGGAGAGCAATGATACCTGTTTAGATGAGAGATACTCATTTCAACTATGATCATAATGTGAGGAAGATTCATTATTTTCTAGTAGATTTATAATTTGGTCTTCCTCTCTCACTTGTTCAGTAGTAAAAATAGGTTGTATATCTTCTTCATCTTCTATCCATTATTCTATTTATGTATCTATTGTTGTTCTTGCAAGAGGATATAATGTAAATTTCTTTGTATAATTTCCATCTGAGATAAACATGTCACCTAATCTACAACCGATGAAAGCATTAGTTGTAGCTAACCAAGGTCTTCCTAGAATTAATGGATGTCCTCCTAAATTATTCTTGGGCGTTAAGACCATGAAATCAATAGGATATTCCCAAGAATCTAAGGATACACAAACATATTCCAACACACCATCAGGTTTAATCATATCCCTATCTACTAATTGCAATAAGGTTGGTGTGTATTGAAGGTTAGGGAGCCTCACTGTGTCCATAACTTGTTTACTCATTATGTTTATGGTTGCTCCTAGATCAATCAGTGTGTTTGGTATTTCAGTTCCATTGATGTGAATTTTTACAATGGGGCTTCCTGGATCTAAGTATTTTTGAATTGTCGTCTTCCCCATCATAATGTCTGCAATTTTTCCAACTAACTAGATTATTTTTATGTCTTTTCTTTTTCTCCCTAATCTTTGTGTACTTAGTTCCTTAATTGTTTTTGCAAAAATTGGTATTTATTTTATGGCTTGTAATAAAGGAATCTTAATATAAACATTTCTCAATTCATCCATCATATTGTAATAAGGAAAGATAATTTTTTTTTCTACTCCTTCATCAATTTTCAACCATTCAAGGAAAGGTGGTCTAAATGATACCAAGGGTTGTTCTATGATGGGAGTGTTTATCGTAACTTCTTCTATTTGTTTATTCTCCTTCTGAGGGAGAGAGGTCTCTCCTTCTTCTTATAGGTTTTTGTGTTTTTGAAGATCGGATCTTGTTTCTTGAATGAGAACAAGGGGTTTCCTTGGAAACACTCTTCAAGACCTTAATTGGACATTATTTAGGTCTAGTGGAGTTAATACATAATTTTGAGGATTCTTCCCCTCCATGTTGTACACTATTTGTTGTGGTATTTTATTATTAGGATTCGGAAGTGGTTGAGAGGGTAATTGATTTGGTTTTTGTGGAAATGGTAGGGAGAGCTGTGGGTTTTGATTATGAACTGGAATTTGTGGTAATTGGTTAGCTTGGGGAATTTGATTAGATGGTGGTAGAAATTATGGTGGAAGGTAAGATGGCGAGCATTGTTGATATTGAGCATAGGCTCCATAAGGATTTTTCCATCCATGATTCCAAGTGATTCCATCCATGATTCCAAGGGATCCACGAGGGGAGTATTCCTTATCCATATGTATCCTTCGTCGTTGACCCAGAGCTTCTGAACCTTGCAAGTAATGGAGACAACTATAGAAATATGGATTAACAGCAGAAATAGACTAATTTTGTAGCCAAATGCATTCTTTAACAAAACAATAGGGTATATAGTCAAACATGAAGAAGATGACATATTATTGCTTACCTTTAACAAAACCTTGTGGATATGGCATTATTTAGGCAGTAAATATAGGAAAAGAGAGGAAACATAGGCAAAAAGGGGTGTCATGGTAAGACAATCTTTGGACTCTACAGTTCTCTTCTCATCTATGGAACAAAATTCCTTCAAAAAGAATGGAATCATTTTGCCTCCTAGTGGCTCAGTTATAACACAACCTGATAGCCTACTAGTGGTTAAGTTTAACTCCTTCAAATCATAAATAGAACTATAATATGGGCTCTTATAGAGTTTATTCATAATCATTACATGTCTATCCCATTTTCCATGAATAATGGGGGCTAATATGGCATCGTCTCGAATTATGGTGGTCAAAATAGGAAGATCAACTTCCAAGTGGCATAACGTTTTCATATGTACTTTGATTGAGATGATTCTTGTGTCATTGGAAAGGTATCTATTTGTATAATAACACCAAAAATTTGACGCACTTAAGAATAAAAAATTTATCCCAAAAATTCCATTTAATGCTTCAAACTACTCCAAGAAGTTTTTAGACCCAAATTTTCCAAATAGGTCTAACCAATAAAAATGGTCTTGTGAATTTGTTCCTCCACTTTTTCCAATCTAAAATCATTGAGACAGATAAAAAAAATACAATGATATAATATAGATCACTCTCAACATTCACTACAATTCCCCTTATCCACCACTTATAAACACTTTTTCCCCTTAAGGCATTCCTTGTAAGATCCTCCTCCACTCCTCCTTGCTACCCATATGCAATATCTAAAGGTGGAGGTGGAAAATATCCAAAAAAAAGTTTCAAATGGTGACTTAATAGTAAAAATGTGGACTTGTCTATTATAAGAGTTTTGTATATATACCATATTTACATCTCAGGTTTTCGGATGCTTCTGATTGTAACCCCACAAAAGCTACACCAAAGTCCTATTGATTAATTATGTCTACCCATCTATTTGTGGATGGAATGTTGTAGACCTCTTTAACTTTGCTTCCATCTTATCCCATAATTTAGTCCAAAACACATTGAGAATTCTTGTGTTCATATCTAAATGATGCTCATTGGTATGCCAAAGTGTGCATAGACCTACCCAACGAACAAGCTCATAGATCCTTTCCCGCTAATGATCTATTTACAGGGAATTAAAACACACATCTTGTTTAACCTATAAACTACCACGAATAGGTTTTCATGTACCTTCCTGGTTTTTAGTAAACCTCCCACAAATTCCATGGAAATTCTTTCCCAAGGACAGGTGGGTACAAGTAGGTGGTGATGTAGACAATGTTTCCTATTACTATGCTTGCTAGTACAACAAAGCATGCATCCTCTTATGAACCTAGCTACATGGTCTTGCATCTTGGGCCAATACACATACCTTTGCAAGTTAGTCATTGTCTTCCCTACACTAAAGTGCCCTACAACTTTAGAGGTGTAATCCTCTCTAATCAATTGCAATTTCTCACCTTTAGGAACACACAACTTTTCCAACCTATACATTATCACATCCTAGAGATGGTAGTCAATTTTTTTATCACCATTGCACACATGAATCTGGATCTACAACTACTAAAACACCTCCTTAAATTCCTCATCTTTTGAACATGCATCTCTATATGCATCATGGGTGAATGGATCCATGTGCATCATAGTTCCCAAAGCTATGATCTTTGATTTGGGTGGTCTTGAAATCATGTTGATCAACTTGTTCTTGTTGACCTTCTTGTACTTGATCATTAAATGAAATTATTGTAGAAGCTCAATCCACTTGTAATGCCTAGTATGTTGTAGCTTACCTTGGGCTTGTAGGTACTATAGTGGATGGTGATTTGTGTGGATTATTCTCTCCTTTCCCATTAGATAGTGTTCCCACTTCTTCATAACTTACACTAGAGCATAGAGTTCCTTGTCGTAGGTAGGGAAGTTAAGAACCACCCTATGGAATACTTCAAAATGGTAGAATATAGGAATTCATCTCTACTAAAATATTGCTCCCATAGTATACCCACTCACATTTGTCCCCATTATGAAAGTCTACTACAATTTTGGTAATGCTAGAACTAGTGGTTGAATAATATTCTTATTTAAGTCCTTAAAGGCCCTCCACCACCACATTTCTCTATTGTAAGCTCTTTCCACTCAATGTTATATTATGGAGTGGTGTTGCTATTGTAAAAAACAAGGCTATGAACTTCCTTAGGTACTGCATTTCACCAAAAAAACTCCTAACCTCAGAAACAACAGTAGACACCAACCACTTCATGATGGCCTCCATCTTGGTAAGATATATCTTCAGCTCTCTTCCATCTATCACATACCCAAGATACACTAAATACTATTGCGAAAACTTGCACTTTTTGATATTTTCTAGTAATTAATGCTTCTTTAATGTCTCCAGCACCTACATCAAATGTGAGAAGTGCTCCTCTGATGTATCATTGATTACCAGTATATTATCCAAATAGACAATAATAAATGAATCTATAAAAGGGAAAAGTATAGCATTCATTAACCTCATATACATAGTTGGTGAATTGCATAAACCAAATGATATTCCACTAACCACTCATACAAACCTTACTTGGTTTTTAAGGTGGTCTTTTAGGTATCTTCTTCTCTGATTCAAACCAGGTGATATCTAGACTTTAATTACATCTTGGTGAAGTATTTCACTTGTTGCAATTGATCCGACGTATCATCTATTCTGGGTAGGGGTACCTATACTTGAGCATAATTTGTTTCAATGCCCTGTAATCTATACACATTCACCAAGTCCAGTGTTTCTTTAGATACAATTATGATTGGTGACCAACATGGTGATGTACTTGGTTGAATGACTCCTTATTCTAGTAATTATTACAATTAATTATTCATCTCACATGCTTTTATAACAAACTTCCTATACAACCCAATGTTTGGTAATGGGGAGCCTGGTAATAGTTGGATCTCGTGTTCCACCTCCATCTTGGGTAGTATCCCTTTAGTCTCCTAGAACACATCCCTATATTCTTGTAGAAACTCTTCTAGTTTTTTTTTTTTTTTTTTTTTTTTATTACACCCCTCTAGGGATGCCTTTTCTCTCACTAACTCTTCTACATACTAATTTTTGGGAATCATGAATTACTGAGAGGGGGATTGAATCAGTAATTATAATTTTTTTCTTCTTTAAACAAGTACCACACATTCACACACAAAAAAATCATTCACAATTATACACAATGTTTTTAACATGGAAACCCTTCCGGGAGAAAAAACCACCAAAGCTTGTTTTTATTATGATGTAAATTCAAAGCACCCACTATATTTATATCAATTTATTTGTTAGTCATATAAGGCCAAAACCTCCTTATATTAGAAAGCGTCGACTTTCTTAGAGTCACCGAACTCATATCAAAACAAGCACCAGCTTGTTAGTCCCAATTATATCTACTCTTTCATAGGATTTTGAAATTGAGCCCTCCAATAGTGTTTTTAATTTACTTAAAATTTGTTATCACTTCTCACACACAACCACTTCAGCTTCTATTGATCACATATGCCATATCATTCTCTTCACTCTTCTATAGATGCACGCACATATGCAATCTACAACATTGTTCTTTTTCAACAAACTCACTATCTAGTTATGCTTCTATCAATTTGCATTCTCTACACATTGTTCACTCACTCTAGTTGTCTCACACACACACACCTTCACTTCTCTGTTGCTCTTCCTTTTTATTCCAATTTCATACTACTCGAGAAAAGGTACTTTAATTAATTCTTCTTCATCTTGAGGAATTTCTTCAGTTCATTCCAACTATAGTTTGTTGTATATCTCCTCTGACACTTTATTCCTTCGCCTTATAATATCAAGCATCTCTCACAATTTAATTCCATCAACCACACTTTCCATTTAAAGCTTCTTTATCTTCAATTGTGAATGTGCCATCTAGAAAACTCAATCTTGTGCTACATTCTCTATGGGTGGTTATCCATCACTTCTCAACATGAAATTGGATCCCATCCTTTGCTTTCTCTAATTTTCCATTATCAAAAAATGCAACAAAAACATTTAATTTCATTACTCATATTGGTGCCAAATTCGTAACTATCCAATCTCTTCGTGACTTGAGATCCTTTTTTATATGACCTCAATTGCCTAGACACATGATGATCTTATCTTCCTACTCATGTTTAGGCTTTCTTTGTTGATGCACTAGAGAAAACAATATTGATCACTGAGTTATCGAATAGCTCAGGTTTTGGGCCAACTTCCCAATTCCAATGGAATTCGACAATTCTATAGCACATAAAATCTTCCACAAATGTAACCAACTAGCACAACGCCTGATAGTATTCCTTGTCACCAGCTAATGATGCTTCTTTCATCGTGATGACATCACCCTACCACATGGCATCCTCTGAATTGTGCCACATGCCATATGGAATTGGCCCACTTGGGCACCCATAAAATCCAAAATTGTCTACCACATGTCACTTGCATAAGGTTCCATGTCATCATCCATGCCTAGTTAGTGCCAACTTATTGCCCATGTCCTTTTTTCATCTCATCAACATGTAGGAAAAGGGAAATCGGGTTCGAGTGTTATTCATGTGTTTCCTTTGAACCACACCTTCAGAGTCAAATTCCCAAATGACATTAGAACTTTTCCATCATATATAACTTTGTCTGAGTTTGGGTTTGGGACACTTATGCACCTCCACCCCTGAACATCTCGATTGGCTCAAATAGTTGGATGGCCTATAACTAGTTCAAATTTAAACCCTATTTGTTGTGCACTCCTTATTTCCTTCTCAAGTGGTGTGAACCTATGAATTTCTTCAACTAAGGCCAACTTCCTAACTTCAACTTGCAATATTTCTTCAACCCTTAGGGGATTTACTAAGTGTAGCATAACATTGGAAAGGTCTTTCAAAAGGCTTCCATTTAGGCACTTTGTAAAGGAATTTGAAATGATCTTATACCCATACGTTTTTTGTAACAAATAGGTCTCTAAACCATGCAACCACCAGTCATAGTCATATTTTTTTAAGGATTCTTCAATTACTCTACTACTATGATAGTTCTCTACCAATAGCCTAAACATCCATCTTGATATTATCTTTGACATCAATGAATACACAACATCAATCTCCAAGGCTCGTCATAGGTGCCAATCAATGACAACATTGTGTCCAACAATTTCTAACACTGCTCCAACAATCCCCAACATTGTTTCCAACAATATCCCCCTTTGGAATTTATGGAAAATGTGCCAAACATGTCTAAAACATTGATGGAAATGGCATGCACCAATAGCACATAGCACAAATCATGCAACAAGACTCCCCCTAACACTAATTAGATTCACTCTTCTCTACATTCAATACTCCCCTGAACATGATACTTGTTGTGGTTGATTATACATTATTTCCTTTCACGGGTTTCCTCTCCCCATAAAGTATTCTCCATAATTGATGTTTGATGCTCTTTTCCCCTTTTTGATACATTGTATTCTTGAGATGTATCAATGTTATCTCACAACCTCCTTCGCTTGAGCACCTAGACTGCATCAATGTCATAAACATAAATGTTTAGTTTCCTCTCCCCCTTTCACATTATTGGAAAAGAGTATGCAGAACTAACATATCTCCCCCTAATATTATGCCTCTTCAGAGTGTGACTGAATAATAATTCTTCTTGCAGATATACAAATAAAATAGAAAATTGAACATTTCATCATTCTTCTCCTACAACTCACTCATTAGATTATTATGGGAACAAAGTAGATACCAATCCTCAAACACTAGTCATTTTGATGAAGGAGAGATCACTCTCAGTTTGTGTCTAAGGTGCTCGAAGGGCTCCCTAGAAAATGGTTTTGTAAAAATATTTGCAACATGTTCATTAGTAGCCACATATTCCAATCTCACAACATGATCAACAACTTGATCTTGTCTGAAGACTATATTGGAAAACCTAATCTCATATAATCAAGGTAGATTCATGTAACAACAACATATTCTAGATAATGTTATCCTAGTACTGGAAGCTCTGCACTCCAGTTTAGAAAGAGGAGAACAATATATTGGAATAAAATTGGATATGGTCAATGCTTTTGATCAAGTTCAACACTCTTTCCTCTATTTAACCATGGAAAAAATGAGATTTATCTTAGAGTTCATTAAATGGATAAAATAATGTACAACATCTCCTTGGATAGCTTCTTTAGGAAAGGGTGTACACTTTCTCTGCTTTTATACCCTTTTGGTTGTTGAAACTTTGAGCAGGAATTTAGAACAAGTAAGAATGGATGGACATCTAATGGGTCTAAGTATTGTAAGGAATTTCAAGGAAGTTAACCATTCCTAATTCATGGATGATATGCTCTTGCTTGGAGGCGCATCCAAAATTATAGCCAACGGGTTAAAAGGAGTTATTGGCTATTATTTGAATTTACCTGGTGGTTTGTTTAACAAAAGAAAGTGTCAACTCTATGGTTGGAACTTCTTTGAAGAAACATTGAAGGAAATCTCCAACTCCCTTGAATTTCCTATGGGAACAAGATGGAAATACTTCAAATATCTTGGAATACCAATATCAATGGGTCCATCAAACTTGGAATATTGGGATAAGGTGATTTGAAAACTCAAGAAAAGGATTTATGGTAAGGTGATAAAAAAATGAGAAAAAGTTTCATCTTATTAATTGGAATGTTATCCAACTTCAAAAAAAAAAATTGTGGGATGGCGAACAAAGATCCATATCTTATGAACTTGGCAATTGAGGCCAAAATTGTTTGGAGATTTATCTTTGATTTTGAGGAATGGTGGAAGCGATCCTTTATTAGAAAACACTTTCACAAAAATAGGCTTCTCAGGGTTAAAAAAGTTTTCTAGAATGGATTTGGTTCAAAGATATGATGGATTTGCAAAGAAGCATCTCCCATAATTTTAGAAAATTTGAGTTGGAGAGCCTACAATGGAGCGCAAATAAACATTTGGAAGGATATCCTACTCTCAGACATGCCATTGGGAGAATGAGTTGAGATGGGCGATTTAGAAAACTAGATGAACAGCACAGGACAAATGAGGTTGAAATATATCTCAAATTGGGATAGTCACGGCATCTGGAAAGGTTTTTCTTACCTGATTTGCATATAAACATTTTTCCTCGATGGATGAAGTTAACCTCCTTGCTAAAAGGATTAGCTCTAATTTCAACGATAAGTAGATATCAACGCTCATGGATTTCCAGCCTAGATCAGGGATATTCAGTAAAAGTTAGATATGAGTTGCTGGTGAAAAGGATTCCACGTCATTTCCTAATAAACTATCGAAAAAAATATGGAAAAGAGATGGAATCCCCAAAGTAAATACATTTGTTGGCAGTTGATACATGGTAAAATTTTAACAAAAAAAAAAAAAACTTAAAAAAAGTAATATACAGAGACTGTCAAGATGTGTGCTTTGCAAGGCTAATGAGGAGAAAATTACACACTTATTATGGTATTTCCCTTTCACCCTAGAGGTTTTGAGAGAGCTATCATCAACAAAATTCTAAATTCTTCATGAGATGTTTGAAAATTGGAAGAATAAATTTTCTTAGCCCAGAAAAGCAACATCAATTCCAATGAGATGTTGGGAATCTATTCCTAATACATATGTTGGTCAATTTGGCTTGCTATAAATAGAGCAATTTTCGAAGTGGAGCAATCTTTATCCATGATGGTGGCTCATAAAACATTGTGTTTATTGTTTGAAACAATTACAACTCATGGATATAAACTACCTGAGCTAGAAGAAATCTCTCATCTGAAAAGGAGTGGATCAAATTAGGTCCTCCTTCACATCAAGTCAAAAGAACTAAAATTAGACCAATTGTCAATTATATCTACTCTTTCATAGGATTTTGAAATTGAGGCCTCCAACAATGTTTTTAAATTTACTTACAGTTCATTATCACTGCTCGTACATAACCACTTTAGCTTCTATGGATCACATATGCCTTATCATTCTCTTCACTCTTCTATAGATGCACGCACATATGCAATCTGCAACATTGTTCCTTTTCAACAAACTCACTATCAAGTTATGCTTCTATCAAATTGCATTCTCTACACATTGTTCACTCACTCTAGTTGTCACACACACACACATATCTTCACTTCTCTATTGCTCTTCCTTTTTATTCCAATTTCATACTGCTTGAGAAAAGGTACTTTAATTAATTCTTCTTCATCTTGAGGAGTTTCTTCAGTTCATTCCAACTATAGTTTGTTTTATATCTCCTCTGACACTTTAGTCCTTCACCTTAGAATATCAAGCACCTCTCACAATTTGATTCCACCAACCACACTTTTCATTTAAAGCTTCTTTATCTTCAGTTGTGAATGTGCCATCTAAAAAACTCAATCTTGTGCTACATTCTCTATGGGTGGTTATCCATCACTTCTCAACATGAAATTGGATCCCATCCTTTGCTTTCCATAATTTTCCATTATCAAACAATGCAACAAAAAAATTAATTTCATTACTGATATCGGTGCCAAATTCTTAACAATCCAATCTCTTCGTGGCTTGAGATCCTTTTTCATATGACCTTAATTGTCACCAAAGACTAGACACATGATGAGCTTATCTTCCTACTCAAGTTTAGTCTTTCTTTTTTTATGCACTAGAGCAAACAATATTGATGACTAAGCTATCGAACAACTTAGATTTCAGGTCAACTTCCCAATTCCAATGGAATTCAACAATTTTATAGCACATAAAATCTTCCACAAATGTAACCAGCTAGCACAACGCCTAATATTATTCCTTGTCACTAGCTAATGATGCTTCTTTCATCATGATGACATCACCCTACCACATGGCATCCTCTAAATGGTGCCACATGCCATATGGAATTGGCCCACTTGGCCATCCATAAACTCCAAAATTGTCTACCACATTTCACTTACATAAGGTTCCATGTCATCATCCATGCCTAGTTAGTGCCACCTTATTGGCCATGTCTTTTTGTCATGTCATCAACATGTAGGAAAAGGGAAATCAGTTTCGAGTGTTATTCATGTGTTTCCTTTGAACCACACCTTCAGAGTCAAATTCCCAAATGACATTAGAACTTTTCCATCATATAGACCTTTGTCTGAGTTTGGGTTTGGGACACTTATGCACCTACACCCCTGAACATATCGATTGGCTCAAATAGTTAGATGGCCTATAACTAGTTCAAAGTTCAACCCTATTTGTTGTGCACTCCTTATTTCCTTCTCAAGTGGTGTGAACCTATGAACTTCTTCAACTAAGGCCAACTTCCTAACTTCAACCTGCAATATTTCTTCAACCCTTAGGAGATTTACTAAGTGTAGCATACCATTGGAAAGGTCTTCCAAAAGGATATCCATTTAGGCACTTTGTAAATTAATTTGAAATGATCTTCTACCCATACATTTTTTGAAACAAACAAATCTCTAAACCATGCAACCACCAGTCATAGTCATATTTTTTTAAGGATTCTTCAATTATTCTACTACTATGATAGTTCTCTACCAATGGCCTAAACATCCATATTGATACTATCTTTGACATCAATGAATACACAACATCAATCTCCAAGTCTAGTCACAGGTGCCAATCAATGACAACATTGTGTCCAACAATTTCTAACACTGTCTCCAACAATCTCCAACACTATGTCCAACAATCTCCCCCTTTGGAATTTATGGAAAATGTGCCAAACATGTCTAGAACATTGATGGAAATGGCATGCACCAACAACACATAGCACAAAGCATGCAACAAGACTCCCCCTAACACTGATCGGATTCTCTCTTCTCTATGTGCAATACTCCCCTGAACATGATACTTATCATGGTTGATTATACATTATTTCCTTTCATGGGTTTCCTCTCCCCATAAAGTAATCTTCGTTTTTGAGGTTGGATACTCTTTACCCTTTTTGATATTCACTTGAGTGCCTGGACTACGTCAATATCAAAAACATAAATGTTTGGTTTCCTCTTCCCCTTTAACATTATTGGAAAAGAGTATGCAAAAATAACATATCTCCCCCTCATGTTATGCCTCTTCACAATAAAGAGTGTGACTGAATAATAATTCTTCTTGCAGATATACAAACAAAATAGGAAATTTAACATTTCATTGTTCTTCTCCCACAACTCACTCATTAGTTTATTATGGGAACAAAATAGATACCAATCCTCAAACACTAGTCATTTTGGTGAAGGAGAGATCATTCTCAGTTTGTGTCTAAGGTGCTCGAAGGGCTCCCTAGATAATGGCATTGTAAAAACATTTGCAACATGTTCATTAGTGGGCACATATTCCAATCTCACAACACGATCAACAACTTGATCTCATCTGAAGACTATATTGGAAAAACTAATCTCATAGAATCAGGGCAGATTCATGTAACAACGACATATTCTAGATAATGTTATCCTGGTACAGGAAGCTCTGCACTCCACTTTAGAAAGAGGAGAACCATGTATTGGAGTAAAATTGGATATGGCCAATGATTTTGATCAAGTTCAAACCTCTTTCCTCTATTTGACCATGGAAAAAATCAGATTTATCTTAGATTTCATTAAATGGATAAAATAATGTACAACATCTCCTTGGATAGCTCCTTTAGGCAAGGGCATCCACTTTCTCTGCTTTTATACCCTTCTGGTTGCTAAAACTTTGAGCAAGAATTTAGAACGAGCAACAATGGATGGACATCTAATGGGTCTAAGTACTGTAAGGAATGCCAAGGAAGTTAACCATTCGTAATTCATGGTTGATATGCTCTTGCTTGGAGGAGCATCCAAAATTATAGCCAACAGGTTAAAAGGAGTTATTTGCTCTTATTTGAATTTACCTGATGGTTTGTTTAATAAACAAAAGAGTCAACTCTATGGTTGGAATTGCTCTGAAGAAATGTTGAGGGAAATCTCCAACTCCCTTGAATTTCCTATGGAAACAAGATGGAAATACTTCAAATATCTTGGAATACCACTATCAATGGGTCCCTCAAACTTGGAATATTGGGATGAGGTGATTCAAAAACTCAAGAAAAGGATTTATGGTAAGGTAATAAAAAAAAATTGAGAAAAAGTTTCATCTTGTTCATTGGCATGTTGTCCAACTTACAAAAATATTTTGTGGATGGTGATCAAATATCCATATCTTATGAACGTGGAAATTGAGGCCAAAATTGTTTGGAGGTTTCTCTTTGATTTTGAGGAATGGTGGAAGCGATCCTTTATTAGAAAATACTTTCAAAAAAATAGGCTTCTAAGGGCTAAAAAAGTTTACTAGAATGGATCTAGTTCAAAGATATGATGGCTTTGCAAAGAAGTATCTCCCATAATTTTAGAGAATTTGAGTTGGAGAGCCTACAATGGAGCGCAAATAAACATTTGGAAGGATATCCTACTCTCAGACAGGTCATTGGGAGAATGAGTTGAGATAGGCGATTTGGAAAACTAGATGAAGAGCATAGGACAAATGAGGTTGAAATATATCTCAAATTGAGACAGTCATGGCATCTGGAAAGGTTGGTCTTTTACTGATTTTCCTATAAACCTTTTTCCTCAATGGATGAAATTAACCTCCTTGCTAAAAGGATTAGCTCTAATTTCAACGATAAGTAGAGATCAACACACATGGTTTTCCAGCCTAGATCAGGCATATTCAGTAAAATTCAGATATGAGTTGTTGGTGAAAAGGATTCCACATCATGTTCCTAATAAACTATAGAAAAAATTATGGCAAAGAGATGGAATCTCCAAAGTAAATACATTTGTTGGTTGTTGATACATGGTAAAATCTTAACAAAAGAAAACCTTAAAAAAATAATATACAGAGATTGTCAAGCTGTCTGCTTTGCAAGGCTAATGAGGAGAAAATTCCACAATTTCCCTTTCACCCTAGAGGTTTGGAGAGAGGTTTTTGAAAATATAGTTATCATCAACAAAATTCTAATTTCTTGGCCTGAGATGTTTGAAAATTGGAAAAATAATTTTGCTTGGCCTAGAAAAGCAACATTAATTCCAATGAGATGTTGGGAATCTATTCCTAATACATATGTTGGTAAATTTGGCTTGCTATAAATAGAGCAATTTTTGAAGTGGAGCAATATTTATCCATGATAGTGGTTCATAAAACATTGTGTTTATTGTTTGAAGCAATTACAACTCATGGATATAAACTACTTGAGCTAGAAGAGATCTCTCATCTGAAAAGGAGCGGATCAAATTAGGTCCTCCTTCCCATCAAGTCGAAAGAACTAAAATTAGACAATTGTCAATCAGAACTAGATCATTAGAGTGGACTCCTATAAATTTCAACGTTGGCGAACAAGCAAAGGGCAACATTTTATGTTTTTGATGGAGCCTTCAAAGGAAATCCAAGGGTAGGAGGAGCACAAGTCATTATCTATCACCCTTATCTATCACCTTGATGAAAAAAAAGAGTTTAAATTTGCCTAGGGATTGGCCATTTCAACCAATAACCAAGATGAATAATTAGTGTTGTTGGCAAGGTATATAATGTGCAAAAAAAGTCAATCCATCCCTCTCTTCATTTCTACAAAAGATTATTCTGATAAAACATCAATTTGAAAATATTGAATTCTATCATGTGTATAGAAACTATAATTTTGAGAAAAATGAAATGGCTAATAAAAAAATCTAAATTGGCTCAAGGGGCTATGAAATATAACCAAATAAAAATTTATCAACCAATCCCATGAACATTAGGAATTCAAATTCATTCAATACAATTAAATTTTCTGGTCATCCTCGACGGAAATTTTTTGTCAATATAAATCAGTTTCAACGGTAGTGTTATCGGGTAATGAGAATATTTACTCTGCTGGCAACCTTGATACTTGGAAGAAATCTCAATTAAGTGCAGAATTAAGGTGGAGCTCATATGCAGCATGGGTAGTAACACCTAGAGTACCTAAGCTATCCAAAACATTAATAGGTGGAGGCAGGCTCTATCTCCAATAAGAAGATTAAAGTGGTGGTCGATGAATCATTGGTATTGAAAAAGTGTGAGGGGCCTAAATTATTCTTGGCCACCTCGCTACGCTCTTCCCTCAACATTCAATTCAGATTTCTATGAGGGAGGCTCACGCGATCATGGCAGATCTGCAATCAATTGTTCAGCAATGGCACCCAAGGGGTGGAAGGAATTATATATTCAACACAATCACTCTACTAAGGGGCTTAGATAATTCTTAGCAGAGAAAAATCAGTAGGGGCTAGGGTCATTATCAAATATTTTGCAAAGCTCTATCACGTCGAGGTCCAGTAATGGAGGGAAAAGAAGATGAGGCCCATAATCTTATGCACACGAGATTGAACACACTATAGGACCGGTTATCGACGACCATTGAAGGGTTGATTTAGGCGATGTTGAGGAGGACTGAAATGGAAGAGCACTGGATGCCAACAAAGTTGCAATTGCAGGAAACAATGCATATTTTGTTGGAAGGAAAAATTGAAAAACTGGAGATGGAAAGCTTGACAAAAATGGCAACAATGGAAATAAAGATGAATGAGCTGGAGGAGAAATTTGACAATGTCCTAGGACACAGATATAGAGTCCACTAAGTATATTGAGAGAAAGCAGATTAAGCTGGATTGGGAGTAGCAGAAGAAAGGCTAGGCATTTGCCCAATGAGTTGAAGCTCTACCGAAGGGACATTTCAATTTAAATTAGTTTGTCAAAAATTACTTTCCAATGTAAATTCGTTTGTCAAAAATTACTTTCCAATGTAAATTAGTTTATCAAAAATTACTTTCCAATGTAAATTAGGTTGTCAAAAATTACTTTTTGTTATTCTAGGTAAATATATATTGATATTTAGGCTGGATAGAATTCTGATTCAAGAAAACATAGCAGTAATTCATGGCTCTATTAAATCTAAAATTTTACACATCGCGGCATCTAATCATACGTCGGTGGCAATAATGATGGGAAAAATGGAAAATAAAGGACTGCTTCCATTTAGATACAACCCAATATGGGACAGCAACACAGGATTCAGCGAACTAATCAAGGAAGCATGGGCACTAAGAATATCAGGATCACCCCAATATATTTAGGAAACAAAATTAAAAAATTTAAGAGCCAAGATAAATGAATGGGTAAGAAAAAAAAAAAAGGAACTGCAATAGAAAATGGACAGCATACAAACTTAAAAAGAAAGCAAAGAAGAAGACAAACAAGATTATTTAAGAGAGAAGGAGATATTTTGGGAAATATACAGGGAAAATAAGAAAGAGGAAGAAGAGGCTAGATTGAAATCAAGAAGCCTGTGGCTCAAGGCAGGGGATAAAAACACCTCCTTCTTCCACAATACTATTAAGATAAGAAGAGCAAGAAATCAAATAGAAAAAATACAAGTTGATGGTCAAGAGGTCAAAGGTGTAGAGGAACTAAAAAAACCAGCCCATAAGCACTTTAAAAATTTACTTTCAGCCAAAGAAGAAACGGTTGAGTATGAAAGCTTCCTACAACATACAAAAAATTAAAAATTAAAAATTAAAAAAGAACAAAACTTAGAAATGTGCAAAGAGATAACAGAAGAAGAGTTAGTGGCAGCCATATGGAGCCTACATCCAGACAAAGCCCCAGGGCTAGATGGTTTTACAATAGCATTCTACAGATACCATTGGAATACCATAAGAAAGGACTTCTTAAGAATGGTGAAGAACATCTTCAAAAAAAAAATAGGAAGCAATACAAAATCCTCCTATCTTGCATTAGTCCCAAAAGAATCCAACCCCTCCACATTCAATAGATATTGCCCCATTTCCCTTTGCAATTCCTCCTATAAGATCATCACAAAAATAATTGCAAATAGAATCAAGGAATTTCTCCCAACAATAATATCTGAAAACCAAGGAGGATTTGTGCCCAACAGACAAATCATAGATAATGTAATTATTGTATAATTGTACATTCCAGCATGCAAAGAAAAGAAAAAGGAACATAATCAAACTAGATATGGCAAATGCATTTGACAGGGTCAGCCTCCCATATCTAATGGCAGTCCTCAAAAAACTTGGATTTCCAAAGAGAGATAATAGAAGTCATCCAGGCTTGCATCACTACTCCTTGGATTGCTCCTCTTATAAATGGAAGGTCGAGCGAATTCTTTCAAAGAACAAGAGGCCTCAGACAAGTATGCCCTCTCTCTCCCTTCCTATATATTATAATGGTGGAAACTTTAAGTAAAGCCTTGGAAAAACAAAGAAAAGAAAGAAACATCACTGGGCTTAGAATAGCAACAAGAGTAAAGACCATAAACCACTCTCTTTTTGTTGATGACACTCTGCTATTGGGAAGGGCATCAACAATAATTGCAAAAAGGTTCAAAAGAATATTGGATGATTTCCTACAGGTTTCGGGTGGGCTCTTAAACAACACAAAATGCAGAATATATAGATGGAATACCCCTCCCAGAATCATGCAAAGGATTTCACAAATCCTAGATATCCCCATACAGGAAAAATGGACTCACTTATTTTACTTGGGACTCCCCATCTCAAAAGAAAACATGAAGGTAGAAATATGGATCAAACGGATTGAAAAAATGAAAAACAAAATCCAAAGTTGGGGAATGATGTGGCTAAATATGGCAAGAAGGGTAATATTAATTAAAGCACTCCTCGTAGCACTACCAATCATGCAATAATCTTAGCTCCAGCAAGTGCCCACAAACAAATGGAGTTAATCCTAAGAAGCTTTTTATGGCAGGGAGGGAAGCAAGAAAACAAAACATTCAGTTTGGTCAGGTGGGAGCAAGTAGTATTACCATATGAACAAGGAGGTCTATCAATCTAGCTACTTGGCCTCATGAATGTTTCCCTGGGAATGAAAATAATATGGAGACTGATCACAGGGAAAGAAAGCTGGTGGAAAAAAAAACACTCGCCTCAAAATACATGGACAGCTCTAGGAAAAGTCTACTGAATGGAAATATCCCATCAAGACAATGTACTCAAGCCTCAAAGTTAGAAAAAAAAAAAAAAAACAATTCCTTTAATGAGCAACTATATCTCTAAAATCCCAGGCAATGGAAAAACAATATCGATTTGGAAGAACAAAATTATGGTAAAAGAACCTCTAAAAACTCACTCAGAAATTGAAGGTATTCAAAAACGGATGAGAGGAAAAGGTCTAAATACTCTACACTCAATCTCTCTTTGGAATAAAAGAGAATGGCAAGATTGGCAAATCTTAACAATCCCTTCAAATCTGGAAGTGCAATGGAGCAAATTAAGGCATCTTCTTAAAGGGACAGCACCCATAAACTACGATGAAGAATATGACTTCCTCTGGGATCCAAGTGGTGGAAAATACACAACCAATACTAGATAAAAAAATCTACAAGAACAACCAAATCAACAAGAGTGGGATTTCTGGAAGACAATTTGGAAATCAGAAAGTCTGCCTAAGATCAAAATGTTTATCTGGACACTCTTAAAAGGGAAGATCTTAACTAGTGAAAACTTTAAAAAAAAAGCTTCCAAGGCCCATCAAGATGCCCAATTTGCTTGCAGGCAGAAGAAGCCATTCAACATTTATTTCAAGGTTGCATCTTCGCCAAAGAGTGTTGGGAACAGCTCATAAGCCCTCTTGAAATCAATATAAATTTTGAAAAGCCTCTGCCGAATTTTCTCCAAACCTTGGAGAAGGCCTATCCATACACAACAAAGAGGAAAGTCACGATACAAAGGATCTGGAAGTGCATCCCAGTATTTCTTTGTTGGAAAATTTGGTTGACGAGAAACAAGTGCATTTTCAAAAGCCAGACTCCAAGAATAGGGAAAACCCTCCCAAAAACATGGGGATTAACTTCTAAAATCCTTAATGTTAAAGGAACAGCATCAACAGACTACAACACTCTTCAACAAGAAGAGAAAGATTGGCTTAACAAAGCCATAATAAATAACAATGGACAAAAAGGACAAAGGAGGAAAACTTCAACACATAGCTGGAAAATGAGACTGAATGAAGAAGAATTCGCAACTTGGAAAAAAAATCAAGGAAGAAATTGTCTCTACTTTGATGGGGCTTCAAAACATAATCTTGGAAAGGCAGGGGCAGGGGGAATTATTCTTGATCCAAATGGGAAAGAAAATGTTACATATGAATGGGGACGTGGAGAAGTCTCAAATAATAAGGTTGAAGCCTACAACCTGTTAATGGGAACAATTATAATCAAAAAAAGACTGATACAAGACCTCGTTATAATAGGAGACTCAACCATAATGATAGAGGCAATGGCCCGTCACAAAAATCCAAGCAATGAATTCATGAACAGAATATTCAGGAGAATCAAGAAGAATTTAGAATGCTCAGGAGATGTGATCTTCAAACATGTTTTGTGAACTCATAACCAACAAGCAGACCATTTCACTAATCAAGCAATGAAAATAACTGAAGGGAGCATTCGGGAAAAAAAAGAGGAATATCACACCTCTGTCCCATAAGCTCCTCCAAAAGATCACAAGCATGAATCTTATCCAAAAAAAAAGGAACAGCGTGCATTCCTAAAAGAAATTTAAAAAAAGAAGTAAGATCTTAGCAAAAAGAATATCTCTATAAAAATAAGCATAAGGTCACAAGAATTCAAAGGAAACAGCATAGAAGATCAAAAAATCACAATTGTGCTGGCAGCAAGGACAATTGCAATCATGGTCACAAGAACCACGCAGCAATCCATCCCATCAATGAAAGGCATTATACATCCTCTAGCCTCTACAAATACACTTGGAAATGTAACATCTCCTGCATCTCCAATCCCAGGAAAATTTGTTTGCATCACTCACCCCCTCATATCCCCTGCCCTACTCCAAGTGCCCCCGCCTTCTCTAAATCCCTCCTCATTCTCTCCTCACTGCCCATGAACTCTGCATATATTCTCCTCCTCCAAACTTCCAGCCATCCAAGTTGTGCAAACCTCCAGCCACCAACCTCACTCCTCCACTGATGATCACCTTCGCCTCTTTACTTATCCCCACTTAGTGCCCTTCCTCCCTGTCTGTCACACTCAGGATTGCCAAGCTATAGCAAGGAGTAAATATCAAAACAAAAGGCAAGTAGGCAATAATAGCAGAAGAAGGAATATTTTAGGCAACACAAGACATAGGAAGTGCAATAACACAAGGAACAACAAGGAGCACAAGAGGAATAAGAAGAAAGAAAATCAAATGGAATTCAACCCCATTGAAAAGGCAGCAAGGAATGATGCATGCCTAGCATGCAAAGCGAACAAATTTATGATTAATCGACTACAAGAGTCACTGAAAGATATTAGATCTGAAATACGAATGGAGTATAGCTACCAGAAAAGGAACATGGAAATGCAGAAAGAAGAGATCAATGCACTAAAAACTAAATGAAAACACTTAGAGGAAGCAGTGGCATACTTCAAAAACAACACCATGAGCCAAGAATGCAAGAACTCGATCATCTATGACAAGAAGAAATAGCCATCTTCACCAAAGAGTGTTGGAAACAGCTCATAAGCCCTCTTGAAATCAATATAAATTTTGAAAAGCCTCTGCCGGATTTTCTCCAAACCTTGGAGAAGGCCTATCCATACACAACAAAGAGGAAATTTGCAATACAGAGTATCTGGAAGTGCATCCCAGTAGTTCTTTGTTGGCAAATTTGGTTGACGAGAAACAAGTGCATTTTCAAAATCTAGACTCCAAGAATAGGGAAAACCCTCTCAACAACATGGGGATTAACTTCTAAAATCCTTAATGTTAAAGGAACAGCATCAACAGACTACAACACTCTTTAACAAGAAGAGAAAGATTGGCTCAACAAAGCCATAATAAATAACAATGGACAAAAAGTACAAAGGAGGAGAACTTCAGAACATAGTTGGAAAATGAGACTGAATGAAGAAGAATTTGCAACTTGGAAAAAAATTCAGAGAAGACATTGTCTCTACTTTGATTGGGCTTCAAAACATAATCCTGGAAAGGCAGGGGCAGGGGGAATTATTCTTTATCCAAATGGGAAAGAAATTGTTACATATGAATGGGGACTTGGATAAGTCTCAAATAATAAGGTTGAAGCTACAGCTTGTTAATGGGAACAAGTATAATAATAAAAAAGAGCGATACAAGACCCCGTTATAATAGGGGACTCAACCATAATAATAGAGGCAAGGCCCGCCACAAAAATCCAAGCAATGAATTCATGAACAAAATATACAAGAGAATCATGAATAATTTAGAAGGCTCGAGAGATGTGATCTTCAAACATGCTTTGCGAACTCATAACCAACAGGCAGACCATTTTGCTAATCAAGCAGTGAAAATAACTGAAGGGAGCATTCGAGAAAACAAAGAGGAATATCACACCTCTGTCCCATAAACTCCTCCAAAAGATCACAAGCATGAAGCTTATCAAAAAAAAAAGAACAGTTTGCAATCCTAAAAGAAATAAAAAAAAAAATGTAGTAAGATCTCAGCAAAAAGAATATCTCTATAAAAATAAGCAGAAGGTCACGAGAACTCAGAGGAAACATCATAGAAGATAAAAAAATCACAATTGTGCTAGCAGCAAGGACGATTGTAATGATGGTCACAAGAACCACGTAGCAATCCATCCCATCAGTGAAAGGCATTGGACAGCCTCCAACCTCTACAAATACACTTGGAAATGTAACATCTCCCGCATCTCCAATCCCAGGCAAAGTCATTTGCATCACTCGCCCCCTCATATCCCTGCCCTACTCCAAGTGCCCTTCCTTCTCTAAATCCCTCCTCGTTCTCTCTTCACCTCCACGAACTCTGCATATCTTCTCCTCCTCCAAACTTCCAACCATCCACGTTGTGCAAACCTCTAGCCACCAACCTCACTCCTCCACTGGTGATCACCTCCGCCTCTTTACTTCTCCCCCCTCAGCGCCCCTCCTCCCTGTTTGTCACACTCAAGATCACCAAACTATAGCAAGCAATAAAGATCAAAACAAAAGGCAGGCAGGTAGTAACAGCAAAAGAAGGAATATTTTCAGGCAACACAAGATACAGGAAGCACAACAACACAAGGGACAACAAGCATCACAAAGGGAATAAGAAGAAAGAAAATCAAATGGAATTCAACCCCATTGAAAAGGCAACAAGGAATGATGCATGCCTAGCATGCAAAGCGAACAAATTTATGATTAATCGACTACAAGAGTCACTGAAAGATATTAAATCTGAAATGAGAATGGAGTATAGCTACCAGAAAAGGAACATGGAAATGCAAAAAGAAGAGATCTATGCGCTAAAAACTAAATGTAAGCACTTAGAGGAAGCAGTGGCATACTTCAAAACAACACCATGAGCCAAGAAGGCGAGAAGTCGTTCAACTATGACAAGAAGAAATAGCCATCTCAAGAGCAGTCAGTCTACAAGCCATGAAAAATTATCAGAGAATCAATGTTATGTAAATTTTCTTTATTAGTAGGTCAATATGTTAGGCAATACTCAAGAATAATCATAAAAATATATGAAGTTTTGAAAACATGCATAGGAGAAGGGATTGTGCTCCCATCTCATTGCTTAGTTTAGAGAAGGGATTGTGCTCCCATCTGATTGCTTAGTTTCCTTCTATGCTATAGTCGATTGTAATAGGAGCTTGCTCCACCACAACTTCTGGTAATATATCCTTAAAATAATATATCTATATATATTTTTGGTGTCTTTTCTCAAGTTTATAGAAAGTATATCTATAGAATTATAGGTAAAAAGAGTTGAAGGCATAGGATGTCCGAATTTCGTAAGCGACCCGGTCTAGAATTTTGGATCAAAAACCATTAAATTTATTGCACCCAGGGGCACTTTATGGCCAGTATGGGGATAGATTTCACATAAACATGTAAACCTAAATGTAAAATTTAAACAAAATGTAAACATAAACTTAAATGTAAATGTAAATCTAAACATTTAACATTATTAATCTAATGTCTGCCCAATTTAAAAATCAATCTAATTATTATTATGTATAAACACAATATAAATTTAAAATATAAAGAGGTTCACGAACACTAAAAAAAATAAGTATGGTAAATAAATAAAACCTATTTTTATATATACTCCTAAGATATGGTAAATAAATATAAATATAAATAAACTAGAAGTATGGTAAATAAGTAAAAACTATTTTTATATTTAGTCCATAAACCTCCTTATATTTAAAAAGACTCAAAAAAAATGTTTTATTTAGGTGAAGGATATGGGCCAAATACCATATTTATAAAAGAGGTATGGTAAATTAATAAACATATAAATAAACCAGACGTATGGTAAATAAATAAAACATTTTTTTATATTTACTCCATAATTCACTTTATATTTAAGAACACTAAAAAAATAAGGTTTTATTTAGTTGAAGCCTATGGGCCAAATTATTATTAATACCATGCAAAAAAAACATTATTAACCTTAATATTAATGTTAATAAAAATAAAGATGGCACATGGTATTAACCCATGGTATTGAGAACCAATAGTATTTACCCATGGTATTCACGTGAAATGTAGCATATTTAAAGGTGGAATTAAACGAGCATAGATCTATCTTTACTTTGGATCTATTAAGCTCCCAGAGGATCAAATATCTTGATATGCAAACTAACATAAAGTGAAAAAAGATTTGATCTTCCCAGACGCTTCATAGATCAAAAAATATATATATATATATGCTAACATATAATCACCATGGATTATAGATAAAAACAAAATAAAAAACGAAAGAAAGAAAGAAAGAAAAAAAAAAAAAAAAAGATAAAATTCACATAGGGTACAATAAAGTTGATAATGGAGACTTTTCCTATTTTTTCTACCCTGGTTGTTTTGAATATGATTTGATAAAATGTACATCTTCCCTTAAACTGCATCTTTGAAGGAAACAGATCCAGGTTCCTAAAACAAGCAGCTTCCTTGTAATACAATGAGGCATATGGTTTCTGGTGACCGAAGCTTCACCAGACATCCTCGCAAGCATAGCAATGGTGGAGTTGCTTGAAATACCATATACTATATCCATGTAACCGAGGGAAATCCATTAATTTCTTCCCTTCGTATAACAGATGTTTCCATTTCACAGGGACGTCAGTCCGGTGCTCTATCTTGTGTTTTACATCTGCCACCCGTTCATATACATTCACCCATAGCAGGATTGAGTTTCCGCTTAAGGTCTTCCCGCAAAGCTGGTAACCCCACCAGATCCCGATTTTTAATCTGAGATCTGTCGATCTATTGAAAATCCTCCTCCATGGCCTAATAAAGTTAGGCACCCGTGAGCACAGACATCTACCCCTCCACGTGCCCAAGTGCCCTTCATGGCTCTGTCCACTTCGATACACATTGTCCCGCTCCATCTTGTCCCTAAGGGTCATGCCACTGACGTGTCTGCAATCCTAGCAATGTCTGTTATTTAGTTGATCTGTGGATCCATTTGCACATCGATCCCTATTGCAGAAGATTTTCGCGGAGCTGATCACACCTTTGTCTTCTTAAATCTTATGCGCAATCTAAGGGAACTCCATTTCTTCGTAGCCACATTCAATATTGAAACCCACCCTTCATTGTGAGGAGAAAAGATACCTTGCGTTGACATTCCTTCGTTGCCTGTAACACAATCCGGTTAAGTTTTCACACCTATTGACTATCCAAGTTCTTAGTTATATTTTAATGCTAGAGTTTTTTTTAATAATATAACCAAAATAGCTATTTTTTTAAAACCGTAGATATTAGGTTTTAAATCTTTATATTTTATAATATTTAATTTAATTTTATAAAATAAAAATAGTTTTGACAGTATTGTGTTATATGATAAGCCATGGTATTGGCTAGTAAGATTATAACAGTCTATTTATGTATTATAATCTCTATATAGAAAATCTCTATATAGAAAAGTAGGGTTGAATTTTTATGATTAAGAATTTTGTTACATGTTTTACAGACATACACTAACTCGTATAAGTTTTGGAGTTTTTTGGGCATATTTGTTTGGTCAAATTTATGTGAAATCCATAGTTAAGAATCTTGTTACATGTTTTTTTACACATGTAGACTAATTGTTTTGGAAGTTTTTCGGGCATAATCACAGTTTTCATGTATGAACTCTGCATAATTAGAGTGCCCCGAGGGTTTTTCAGAGTGTTGAATCCATTTATTCATTCAAAAATGGATTTTGAATAACAAAAATGTATGATGCTGCCAAAACTTGTTTCAATAAATTCCTACTCAAAACTCTAAAAAAATAAAATAAAATAATAATAGTGATAGTAATTTAAACTAAAGTTGTCCACGGGTCTTGGATCTTGGATAGAGGGTGATTGTGTGCTTTTTGATTGGGATGATATATTGGACATGATGAAGATGTAGTCCTGTCAAGCTTACCAATTTTTTTTATTTATTTAAACTAAAGTTATAATTTAGTTTATTTTTATAATTTTTTAATTTTAGTCAGTTAATTCTTATGATTTCTTAATCTTGGCAA